>CAIGRP010132414.1:0-21141 GCA_903798385.1 Fraxinus cuspidata
GGTATACGAGAAGGGAGAAGACATGTTGTCCTCGGATGCATCATTGACGAGTACAAGACAAGCCACTTGCCAAACAATTATTAGTTCTCCTCGATGATCTTGAGGTGAGTATTATACATTCGCGATTTATATTGTATGCTCTTTTAAAATCTCAATACATGATCATTAACTCGTTGAAATATCAATAAGTCAACTTGAAGTTTTCATTGAGTTGATATTGTTTCTATGGAGGAGGAGGGTTGGAGTTATGTGCATGAACTATCTATTCCACCGCTCAAGACGACTAGATGCACGAGTCCGTCTTGAATCGAGATAGAGTATATTAATTGAATATAATTTGTTGATTTCTGTTTTGTGTTGTAACATTTTAATTAAGTTATTCATTTGTAATGCTCTTATTTGTGTAGAAGCATCTCCCAGTAGATCAACTATCACCTCTGCCGAAGAGATCACCTTCGCCGATGAAATCATTTCAATCGGTGAGATCACATTTTCCCTCATCCAAACACTTCCTCCATGGATCTCTAGCACGTATTCATAGTACCTCTATCAATGAATTGTTTATATGTCCGAGGGATGAGAGGTGAAGTAGCACAGTTAGACATGATGTAAGAATGTTACGAGCCGATTTACGAGACCTTCATACTGAGTTCGTAAGCTACGAGGCGACTTAGCAGGCAAGCGAGGGGTAACAGAGGGACCGACAGTGCCAGTACCGAAGGGACTGGTGGTTCTCGAGACAATGCAGGTAACAGAGGTACTGAAGGAAAGGGGTCGGATAGGGTATGATGATTCGCCGTGGCCATCGGATGCTGCATTCGAGTCATTTTTGGCATCTATGGAGGAAGAGGTCTTAATAACGGAGGGCGTGACCCCAATGGTAACAAAATTTATGACCTTCAAGATGGCAGAAGATGTGATAGAGGAGGTGGTGGAGGATGTGATGAAGGGGGTATCAGATGATGAGAGGACGCCCGACACGGCGGAGGATGTAATTTTTTGTTAGAGGGGGCGTCGGTGGTGACGAAAGGTAAGAAACGTGCTATTAACGTTTCAGAACTTGTGGTCGACAAGAGACCAAGGTTGCCATCACAGTACATCGTTTCTACCTTCACGACTGAGGTGGAGATGAGGACGTTCGTGGACGGAACGTTCCTCAATCTCTTTCGCGAGGTCGACCCTATTAGGTAAAAAACATTCGATGAATGGTTCAAATCTCTTAAGCCCAGGTAAGAATGTTATGATTTTGCTATATTTCACTAACTCATCTATGATTTTTGCAACATTTTTTATTTTTTGTTTTTTAAGAGATAGATACACAATCGAGAGAAGACAATATCGAACGCTAGAAAGTGGATTGAAAATGTAACGACGAAGTCAGCTAACTCGTTGACGATGCAAGTCTATTTTCGTTGTTATTTATTATGTTTACATAATTGGTGTTGATTTAATTAAAGGACTCTTTTTCTCTTTTATTGGTGTTTCCTGTTGTAGTATATCGACATGACTATGGAATTGTTGAGCGATCGAGCTCGAAGACACTCGATATCATTTACTATTACTGGTCGAGTCATTCTAAGCACCGAGTTTGAACTTGTCATTGACATTAAGTATAGCACGGTCATATTCTAGGGGAATAGGTATGTGGTGCTTAAGTACATGCTCGAGTAGGTCATAGGGCTGGAGTCGAGCGATGGAAAATCATGAATGGATTGTACGCATATGTGTATTGCAGTGATCGAAAACTCACACTACTTTGAAGTTGAGATCGTATTAGCTAATTCTAGTATATATGTATACGACTCCGATCATAGCTGTCTGTCACAAGATCAACCGGAGTAAATACAAGATCTGATGGCTGTGATCATTTTCATGATGGCGGTGAGACAAGCAGTATCATATGTATAATAATTTTTTTAATTTGAAAACTTAATTTTTAGCTTCATATTATCGAACAAGCATATTATTATTTACTTGCAGGGGTGATTGTTTCATATTCGCAATCAAGTATATAATTTTTTTTAGTATCGAACTTAATGTTAATACAATCAACGAATTTTGGATAGATAGGTGAAGGTTGAAGTTATCTTGTGATTTATACGAATGCAAGTGATCCTTAAGACAATTTATATTATTTTATTTAAAAATGTAAATGTTGTTTACTTAATTGTGACTCGTGTTTTAATACAATAATTGTATATGTAATTCTGAGTACATTTAACTGTATAATTGTAGGTTTAGAAATCGAAAGAAGATTATTCGCATGTGAAATGGCGGGAAACTCAGTACAGAGACCTAATTGTAACTTTCAAATAGTTTATTCACAACATAAAACGGTGAGATCAAATAGACCCAATTGAAAGTAATTGCAAGTTAAAAAATTGAACAAAAAATTACTCGAATGTGAAAATGGCGGGAAAAAGGCCCTGCCGCCGGGTTGGCTCTTAACAAGTCATTCTGGTCGACTTTCTGGGCGAATTTTGGTCTCCAATTACCATTTTAAGTTCTAAATTGCATCCAATTAAGCCTATTTGATCTTTCGTGCAATTTCTAAACTTCTTGTTTGCATCCAATTGAGTCTATATCTTCATTTCAAATTCAAAATGAAATATTACAAAATTGCTGGAATATTAAATTAAATATTTAACGACGACAATAATTACGCAACAAACAAATTACAATAAATATAATAGATATTACACATTTGACAAATTGTTATGTAGAAGAATCTGACTTGTTCAAAATTGGTGAGTATGTCTAGTTGTGTTGTACTGCCGTACGTACGTACGAGGTCAAGAAAATTATTTGATAAATGATATTCTAGACGTGTCTACATCCAGGAGTACGTGATCCAATTTCGGGTGGCAACAAATTATTAAGTGGAAGAATGTCATTGGGAACTTCCCACTCAATTTCATTTGGTAAAAAAAAAATATTTCGACATAGGCTACTCTCCAATTATCAACCATGTAATAATAATAGCATAAGATGTGTGGTGGAAATCCTTTATGCATAGACAATTCGACTATATGTGCAAGGAAAACTCTCCAACTAAAACTTTTTGCACGTGCACATGTTATCATTCAAGTCCAAGATGTATCCGATATTACGTCAACATCTCACGGATGAGCGAAACCGATCCGGTGGTTCCACACATAGCTTTCTCATCACCTCTAGAGTCTTGAAGAGTTTATCTTCTTGAGTCAGAGTTAGCACACTTATGCAAGTCTGTGATTTTTCACGTCGGTCATGAAATAACTGCTACAACTTTTTACGAATATGATCAATCATTGCGAAAAATTAGTAACTCTCGATCCTTTTTGAATAATGCATTGAGCAACTCTACATTATTCGACGTCATCATATTGTATAGACATCTGAAAAATGTGATCGCACCCAATGTTCGATCCCCATCTATGTTAGATAATCCTATGCATTATGTGACTTATTTTCTATTTCGACCATGAACTTATCAAACTCTTCAAAATTGTAAGCTTATTCAGCTCTCCTAAATAATGCAACGATGTCATTGGCCCGTTACTTAGTCTTCAGGTGGCCCTATATGCAATAACCATGATGTGACTCGGAAAAAAACTTCAACGATACCATTTATTGACTGCCCTCGATTAGTTTCTAATGCAACGTTCTTGACATCCCCAACTACTTCCCTCATCTTTGTGAAGAACCAATGCATTGTTAGATCATTCTCGCCATTGATCATGTCAAATGCAAGAGAATAAATTTGGATATTGGTTTGTTGACATATAGTAATAATAAACTTGCATTCGTATACCATCGACTAAAATTAGGGACGCATCACGTTTCAAAATCCCCGAAATGCATTGTCAATAACCATGAAGAAACACCTGAAACGATTCTTGCCTTCCGTCTCAATAAAAAATGCCAGCAAGGATTAGATATCCTCGTATTATAGCAATACTTGGCTAATTTCGTATGACTCTCCTTGGTCGAAACCATTAAATCCTCCAGCACGCATTCTTTGGCCTTCCAGACCTTCGGGTAGCCATGCTCTCGACGGACGTTGTTAATGATGTCTGAAGGTCTGTAGATCATCTGTAGGTTCTGAAACTTGTGCATTATCTGACTAATAAACGATGCTCGAGTTTGCCTGTGATCATTTCAAAGAATACCTACTTTGCAAGTATGTTTCCGTGCATACTTGCAGACTACGAAGAACTCATTTGTATCAATCTTCATTACTTGCAAATGCCAACGACAACTGTCATCAATGCAGATAATTGTGTACGTCGACTTGTTTCATTTCTTCACTTTAAATTCAAAGTTTTGTTTCAATGCAATCCGATGCACATCTCCTGCAAATCTTTCTTTGTTTCCAACAGTTAATTGCAATGCAAATTTTCATCATTGGGAACTACACACGAACAATGAGACATGCACTCGTTCCAGTCTGTGAGCTCCCATTCGACTCATGTCTTCGACGGGATATAACAATCAAATTTTCATTTATAAATTCATTTTCATTCTCGTTGTATTGAACTATCAAGAGAATGCTGTGCGTAATAGTGAAATTATGGAAAAGAACAACTGTCTCAAGAATAACCACATCAATATCTTGAGCTATCTCATTTGTGTCCCAAAATTCATTCACATCATGATCCACTCCATTGAAATCTTCGTGTTCACTCTCAAGTATATTATTCCCCACTAAAGTTAGGCAAATAGTGGTTGGGCGATTTTTGTTCAATTTGATTAGAAGCTTCATTTCAGCTTCAGAAATAACTTTTACATGTAGAATTGAAATGAATGTATGCTCGTTGAATAGAAATCTTAATTTCATATCGTATTGAGAGGGATCAACGTGAGCTTGTTTTGTAAATTATGGTATATTTCTGTATATGATGTACTCGATGTTATCGCAATTTCAATAGCACCACGTCTTTCACTTATCCATTTTCATTCATTTAAAATTTGCAAAAATAATATGCATGCAAATGATTTTTTTCTCCTTTTTCTTAAAAAATTATAGACGTGTTTAATAAATGTTAAAATTTATCTAATTATGTCAAAATAATATTTAACAATTAAAATAATATACTAATTTAACAAAAACGAAATTAAATATACGTAAATATACTTATTGATTCGAAGTGATGGCTATAAACAATATTTTCTTGTTGAGCGTTTAATAAATTTATAAGATTTTAAGACTGAAACGGATGAAAAATGAAAAAAACATGTATCTGTGTTGGAGTAAATAGATAAAAAAAATAACTTGATTTTGAAATTTTAAGTGGGAAGTGACTTTTACTTTGTAACTTAAAGGATATTATTATTTTTTAAACAACGTCATATTTTTGTAATTGTATAACATACTTAAAGGTATATTTGTCTTTTAATTATTAAAAGGCTATTGTGGTGTAAAAAAAAAAAAACAAAGAAAATTGACTTATGTGGAAAAAGATTATGTTGACATGGCATGTTTTAAAAGTACCCCCGGAGACTCACTCTGAGTATGGGCGATGAGAACAAAGTCTTTTCTTAGTGGGGACTAAACTTTCGAATTGTGTTACTTTAGTCGTCAAATATTTTTTAAAGCGTAGAGTCACTCTTGACGTATTTGTGTTTCATTGCGCTCTTTATGGGGAAATTGTCTTGGCGAGATGGCAAAAATATAGGCACGATAGATTGGTCGATACAATGATGGAGCAAGCAATACCGATTCTTGAGCGTATTGAAAATTGAAAAAATGAGAGTCGTCACAGGGAAGGGAAGATACAGAAAATGATTCGTAAAAATTGAACTTTTACGAGTCAAAAAATGTTTTGGAATTTTCTGAGGCTCGCTCTAAGTGAAGATGATGAGAACGAAGTCTTTTCTTAGTTGGGACTAAACTTTCGAAGTGTGTTACTTACTTTAGTCCTCAAATATTTTTTAAGCGAATTATTCTACTTGTACATAAAATGGTACATAAAGAATTATATAAAATGATGTGGAGGAAAAGATTGGAAGAAAAAGTTGATTGTATTTTAAACGGCAATTGGTAGAGTGCCGCGTGGCATTATATAATCCTTCATATAAACATTTATGTACATCTAGCAAGAGTCTTTTTAGGCATAGATGGTCACATTATTTATTAAGTTGTTATTTATAAGCCACTCTTGAAGTATTCGTGTCTCATGGCGCTCTTTATGAGGGAAATGGTCTTGGTGCGGTGGCAAAAATACAAGCACCCAGATTGGATGATATGATGACGGATAAGCCATATTGATTCTCGAGTGTATAGAAAATTGAAGAAAATGAAAGGAAATGTGAATCACCATGGGAAGATAGAGAAACGATGGTTTATAAAAGTTGAATTGTTGAGTCAAAAAATGCTTTGGAATTTTTCAGAGTAGGGATGGCAAAAAAATCAGTCAAACATGATACCCGTGGAGCCTCGCCCTGAAAGGGGTGAAGATTGCATGTTTTATCGGGTATTCAGGTTGGGGATAGGGCAGGAGACTTCGTCTCAGGGCGGGTACATGTAACAAGGGCTCCGTCCCGTACCGTCATGTCTTGTTTAATTTATATTTTATTTTTTGAAAAAAAATTTAATACTTTAAATAGAACTCCATGAAATTTCATTAATTCTAATAAAAGATGACAACTAAGATTATCTAAGAAATATGACAAATAATAAAAGCTTTAATTTACTAAATATATTTGAATAATTTAACTTTAAAAAAAATAAAATTTTAATAAATATATTATTATTATCTCATTTTAATGAATGTGGACAATAAAATAAATTATCAAAAATTTAAAATAAATAAATTAAATAAGTAGTAAACGGGGCAAGGGCCGCGTCCCGCCCCACCCCACCCCACCCCACCCTAAACCGGTAACGGGGCGGTTGTCTGTTGCCATCCATATTTCAGAGACTCGCTATGAGTGTAAGCAATGTGAACGAAGTCTTTTCTTAATGGGGTCTAAACTTTTGAATTGTGCTACTTAAATCCTCAAATATTTTTTCAAATGTTAAAATTTTAATAAGGATAGATTAGTGGCTTCCATCAATTAATTTGTTATCTTAAATTATACATTTAAGATTGACAATTAAGATGATAAATAATTTAAAATCGTCTAAATGTCACATAGCTGCTTATGAATAAATTCAGATTATGAATAACGTTATTCTTAATTGGTTGGCTTTTTACTGACAATCTTCGTAGAAATTGCTTGTGACAAAAATTGAAGAATGGGAACCACTTTGTCAAAAAAAAAAAAAAAAACCTGAGTGACAACCTAAATACTCATTTACAATGTTCTATGTTTAGATGGCAGATTTATTTTGAGTGACATAAAATGATATTTTATATATTTAAGATGACATAACTTAACTATTCAATCTAGATAGAAGTATTATTCTTTACTTATAACACCTTTCAAATTTCCAATTTAGCATCCACTTGGCAATTTATAAATGAGAATAGTATGGTTCCACAAACCGTATGAAAAATAATGTTTAGTGGCTATGAATGCATGATTGAAACTAATGTTTGATTTTGACTATATAAACTATTTATAAGTTGGTTGTCGAATAGAGGCAGTGCCGGTTCCGTGATTTTTGGGGCCGAGGCAAATTTCAATAATTAGGCCCCAAAATTATAGTATGAATGCAAAATCTATAAGTGTATAATAGATTCAATAGTTAACTTGTTAATTTAAATATTTAACAATAAAACAACAAATAAAATGTATTACAAAGATTTATATTATAATCAAATTAAAAAAAAAAAAACAATGTTCCAAACGTTTTATGGACAAAAGAAAATGAAGAACATAAGAAGCTAAATCTAAGGCCCCCCTCGAATGTTGGGCTTAAGGCGCGGGCCTTACTTGGCTCAATGCAAAACCGGCCCTGAATGGAGGCATAATTCGTTCGTCCGGGAACGCATCCTCTAAAATGGTTGGTTAAAGCATAATGAATAGGTAAACTATTATTAGAAATGATTAATTTTTGCAATCCAGATCCTTGAAGGAGAAAGACTACTGGCTCAACTAATTATGATGAGAATTTAATTAAGCCTACCAATTAAAATGACGGGACTAAAATTGCTGCTAATATTGGACCTAATTCGTCATATTTTAATTCTAGTTGTCGTATTGTGGTCAAATTTGTAAAAACCAATATATATTTTCATTTATTCTTGAAAAAAAAATCCCGAGCTTGGAGAAAACTTGGGTGCCGCTATTCACATCTACAATGGTTATATATTATTCATCTCACTCTATATCTTTAATTTTTTTTTTAAAAAAAATATTATTTTCATCCACGTTAAATTTCAATATTATCCTTATTAAATTCATTCATTTAAATCTCGTAGAATCACACAAATTTTATAATCAATCGCACTCTAAATACATACCTAATACAATTTAAACGTATAAAAAATCACTTTATTCATCCAAAATTTAATGTAAAGTAACTAGGAAGTCTACACTTTTCGTGTAAAGCTAAAAGCTATTAATGGTGGGAGCAAGACTCTCATCTTTACAATAAAAAGTAATCCTTACTTTTTCAAATTATTCATTGTGTATTGTTATGTCTTCATGTATTTTCTCTGATGGTAATCCTTACATTGATGTTTTGATTTCAGTTGAAGATGATAATTATGATTTTAGTTGAAAATTATATTTTAAGATTTTAGTTGAAGTTGATATTTTGTGATTATTAGAGTTTTAGTTAAACATAAATTTTAAAAGAATATAAAACATTCAAAAGAATTTAATGAAAACAAATATTAGTAGATGAATTTAGAACGATATATTTTTATTTAATTTTATATATATATCTATTTAGGTAAATTTACATAAGATTAAAAATATAATATAATAACATTTTTAAAAGTGGATATATATATTTAAACTATGAAAGTATACAATGGCTCCTAATAAACTTTTGTCATAGCTAACATTAAGCCCTTGTTTGATAAAAAAGTATTTGTTTTGAAAAAATATTTGATTAAAAAGTAGGGAACATATATGGGAAAATATAAAAAAGATATTAATATTTTTTATTTTTTATTTTTTGAAAAAATGTGTTGTAAGAAACGAGATTAGGAAAAATCACTCTTCAAAAAATTTACCAAACAAGGGCTAAGATTTTGGCACAAAACATTAATTGTATATCAAAATAGAAATATAGATCGGTTTGAAAGAAATGTAGCATTTAGTTTTTATGAAGACAAACAATATAAAGATAATGTATGAACTATTATTATTATTATAACGTAATGAATGTCGGGAATTTAGTGTATGTGAACTTATAGGTGGGCTATAGGTTAATTTATCGCTCGAGAGGATGTTTGATTGTCCAAAAAAAAAAGTTTCGTTAACGAAAGAATGATTCTGAAAATTCTAGTCAAAATGAGTAATTCAAAAGTTAAAAATTTGAAAATTAAATACTTTTGGGATAAATAGTAACTTAATAATGATTCCTAACCAAATCTCAAAAGAAAATGAAACCAATTAAAATAAAGTTCTATTACTTCAATCAACCAATTATTTGCAATAGCCAACTTAACCATAAAAATAAGTTATTTTCCATTTAAAAATGGTCCACAAATTATATAATGATCCTTTTTTAATACACGTCATTAAATTAATATGAATATGGTTGTGTTGATCAAATGTGGGACAAGAAATAAATGTTTTCTATTTTTTTTTTTCGTTTAGAACATAATATTATTTAATGGTTTCAAACTCGAATTAATGGAGAAAAATAATATAAGTTGACGGCGTATAACTGAATAACAAATTCTTCGGGACATAAATATCAATTGATTCAAGAACGTAAAATGATTTTATTTTATTTTTTTAAATTGAGGAGAATTGACTATATATTCTACAGATGATTGCAAAGTGACTAATAAAATTTAATGAATTCGACATTGTCTATATGACATGAAAGTTATCAAGGTTTAAGTGACTTGCGAGAGTATGATCTCAATCCAAGCCCCCTTTCCATGTACAAATTGTCGATGAAGCATCCTAAGTTCAGTTCTCTGTTGTGCCAAGTGTTAGATTGTGCTTGAAGATAATATAACTTTTGTCCCACTTTTGCCTTTTGTCTAGTTCACTTTCACTTTATGTTAAGGTTCTCCATATATAATGACTTCTCACTTTTTTGACCTTTATCTCACTTATTAAAACACCCAAAATTATTCCTAATTTTTACAATATTAATTTTAAAATAAAACGATCATTTATCTATAGATCTTAGTATATAGTTTTCATGATTCGAGAAACATTCATCATTTTAAACTTAGATCAATATTAAAATCAAATCAGTCAAACTCTCACCTCATGTAACTAAGTTTGGGGTCGATTTAACGTTTTAAACAAATCACCGATCACCGTAATGTGAAATAAATTAAAAGCTTGTTTGGTGCAAATTAAAATCAGATTTTAATTTAAGTCAAAGTCAAACAATCAATATTAACCACATTTTTCATGGGTCCCACAACTTTTCAATTACACATTTCAAAATTTTTTTATCAAAATCTACTAAAAATCTAATTTTATTCATCACCAAACACCCCCTAAATTCTTTCAAAGTCGAGATATTTTAAAACATATTTCTTGAGAGTAAGTGTGCCTTTTTAGGTAGTTAAAAAAACAGACACACACATAGGTCAAATGACCCAAACCTCCGAAATTCATGAAGATTAATATTACAATTAGTCAATGTGAAAGTACATAAAGGTCAATATGCAAATCCGTGCATATGTTAAATCAAGAATAATAATTTATCAAATTAAACTGAGCTTATGATTATTATTTCTAATTATGAGCAAAGATTATTTTTAAAAAAATGCAGTTGCAGGTGCACAATTTGCTCTCTCTCTCTCTCTCTCTCTCTCTTCACAATTAACCTCTCACGTGAGTGATTCAGCTTTTCATTAATTATTTTTCGGGTTTTCTATCGGATCTTTTCCTGCCCGGATCCATTCAATGCACTGCAGATCCAAGACTATAGATACTGCACTGTACAGATAATTCAGTTCAAGATTCTCCTGTTTTGAGAATTTGAGGGTTTAGTTGTGAAATAATGAGCTGTATAGTAGTGGTTACTGCAGAAGAGTTTGATTTAGTTGACGATAAGGGAGTATTTTTCGGTTAATTGTGCAAGTGAATATTCTGTGGAGTAATTCTACTTGTTTTACAGTTTGGAGGTGCTAAATTTTGTAAATGTGATTAGGGTTTTTTTGTTTAGGATTTTGTGATTTTCATTTGTTATTTGCTTCACATTTTGAAGTGGAACTGGGGTTTCCATTGAAGTTTGCGTTTTGAGCAATTTTATGCTTTTAAGGTGTGATTTACAGATTTGGAAGTGCAATTGAAATGATTAGCGGGTTCTTCATAATGGTGTCAGTGTGAGTTCTCTGCGGTGCAAATTTGTTATTGGTTTTGATTGTCCGAATGGTAGAGGAACAGGTTCCAGTGAATTTTACGAAAAGTTTCTTTTAGTTCTCACCATGTGCTGCCTAGAGTTTGGATTTTAGGAGGCATTTAATTGAAATTTTATTACGAGAATTGAATTGCGGATACAGAGATGCCTCCATCCCCAGCAACGAGAATTTCTCCAAGGAGGGAGCTGAGAGCTGAGAATCACAAGAGAGGACGTAGTCTTGAGAGCATGATTCTCTGTCGAGAGAAAGACGATGATCTTGCTCTGTTCAATGAAGTGCAGAACAAAGAAAAAGAGAGTTTCTTGCTTCAATCAAATGATGACTTTGAAGACGCCTTCTGTAATTTCTCGCATACTCTATAATCTGCTTTTTGATTTAGCATTTAATGAAGTATAATATGTGTACTGCGATTTCTTTGTTTTGATTGACTGACAATTGTCTTTTTATTTATGGCATTTGACAGTGACAAAATTAAGACACTTTTCGGATCATAAGGGCGGAATCACCATTCCTGCTCGGGGAGAGAGTAGCGACCTGCTCAAAGCAGAGGGAGATAAAAATGATTATGACTGGTTAGTCGTGTTTCTCTTCTCCTGGGTTTTACCTTTTTCCCGTTTCTTTTGGAGAGAATATTTTATACAGATCTGTCTCCCTTTCTGAAAGATCCTGTAGATATTGTTAGGTTCCATGTATGTTCAGTTAATGCAATTTGTTTGGCTAATAGTTGAAGTTTCCTCTGACAAAGAAAATAATGCTAATAACAGAAGCAAAAGCTTGCATTGTTTAATTTCAAAACGAAATCAAGAAATTGCAATGTCCCTTTACGGGCTAACATATAGAAAAGTTTGTTTCTAATGTGCTATATAACTAGCCTACTTTCTTAGTTAGTATTTTTTACTCACAACATGCAATGCCGTTGATTAAAGGTTAATAACTCCTCCGGAGACCCCACTTTTTCCTTCTTTGGATGACGAGACACTACCGGTTAATGCTGTACAGAGGGGCAGGCCGAGGAGTCAACCTGTTTCAATCTCAAGATCATCTACTGTAAGTTCATTAAAAGTCAATGAAATCAACTGGCAACTTCTATATTACCACTATCCATAAAATGTATGCATGATCTCTTTTCAAACTTTTCTTATCTGTAATTATTTTGTTTTGAAAAAAAATTGTTAAATATATGTTCGACTTCAGATGGAGAAGAGTTATAGAAGCAGTAGAGGTAGTGCGAGTCCCCATCGCCTTAGCCTATCTCCTCAGTCTGGCAATAGTATATCACAATCAAGGAGCAGGCCATCTTCAGAACCTCATTTAAGTCCGCCTAGATTGAAGCATCTGGCTCCTGTAAGGATACCATCTCCCCCACCAAGTAAGCCATCTGCACCTGCTGTGAGGTCTAGTTCACCAAATCCTCGGAGGATGAGCACTGGTTCTGCTGCCCCATTACGGACCAAAGGCACCTCCCCTGTCAAGACAAGTAGAGGGAATTCCGCTTCACCCAAAACAAGGGCATGGCAATCTAACATTCCGGGCTTTTCATCAGAAGCACCTCCTAATCTTCGTACCTCACTGGCTGATAGGCCAGCATCATATGTGAGGGGATCCTCGCCAGCATCTAGAAATGGCTCCAGATCTGGCAGAGAATCAATGTCTCCAACTGCTACCAGAAGTGTCAGTTCCCCATACACTCCTGACCGGGACCTATTTAGTTCCCATAGCAAAGGTTCAGTTGCATCATCTGGTGACGATGACAGAGAGTCTCTAAAATCAATTCCTATGACCACCTCAGACCGCTCAGCTCCAAGGAACGTAGGTGCTATCCCGAATAATAGAGCTCTGAGCTACTCTAAGAAGCCAACTAAAATTTTGTCTAGTTCTGCTCCAAAAAGATCCTTTGACTTGGCACTTCGACAAATGGTAATTAACCTCTCTTTTATTGATATAATGATGCTTTCTTGATGGTTAGTCCATATGTATTAATGTATGTGTATTGATGCATGTTGGTATATACTCTCATGGCATTGAAGATGGAAAATTATTTGTATGGAGCCATTTTAAAATATATCTTAATAACCCCTATTATGTAATAAAAATTTCCTGTCCCGACTTGGGCCAAGGGGATAAGTTAATATTTCAAAAAATTGATAAGATAATAATTTTGTAGAGGTGTCTATCTAAATCTGTGGTCCCATGGATACCATAAAAATATAATTGGCTTATTAGCACAAAACGTTCTTACGTTTGGTTTTTAGTGTGCAAAACGTCCCTACTTTTCAAATTTGCATTTTCACCCTTATTTCAGTGTTTCATTGTTGTAAAACGTCCTTTTCATTAATTTCTCAGTAAAAATATATGAAATGACGAATGTACCATTCTATTTAAATAAAATAAAAAGGAAAAAAAACTAATTGCAACCATACTCAATTACCTTTTTAAAAAGTGCAAATAAATCCCAAATAATTTATTAAAAAATTCAAAAAAAAAATCTTCTCTCTCCCCTCCTCCACCACTACCACTTGGTGGTGTTTGTTATTTGTTATTCCAACAATATATTCCAAATCGATACCCCAACAATATGACCATGAATTCCACAATATATTCCAAAACAATAAACAATTTCCAAAAAATACCAAGCATTAGAGCTCTAATGTACCCTAAACTTCAATGTACCTGAAGAAGTGATGCCACTTTGTCTCCCATAAACCAAACCCAAAGAAGGGGTTTGAAGAAATGGATCCTGCCTCTGACCTTCGCTTGCCTTGTCAGCTTCACTGGAGAAAAAACGAGACGAACTCCGGATGGTTGACGCGAGAAATTCGTTTTGTTGCGCCGTTTGAATCAGACAGATAGATTTCATCGAAGCTGGGCTCATTAGATTCATCTTCACAAATTTTGGATTGTTAGAGCTTAATTTTTTAGGCAATAGATTTTGATTGAGAACCTATTTTGATGTTATAGGATCATTAATGGTAGCGCCTTGGGGAGTAAATGTTACCGGTTGGTGGCTAATGGCATGGGTGTTGCCGGAAAGAGTGTTGTTGCCTTGGTTTTGGTCTGCGAGTTGGGGGTTTTGGCAGCGATGGGGTCGTTTGTGGTGGCGTGTGGTCTGATTTGTAGGCGAGATGTGATGGCAAGATGGAGGTATCCGGTTGTGGTGGTGTTCGGAGTTTGGGCGACGGTAGGGTGGAGTTTGAGTTGATTGAAGGTGGCGGCTCCATTGAGTCGCCATTGGTGGTGGAGAAGGTGGAGGAGGGAGGGAGAGAGAGGGAGAAATTTTTATATTTTGAATTTTTTAATAATTTATTTGAGATTTATTTGCACTTTTTAAAAAGGTTTGGAAGTATATTTACAATTAATTTATTTTTCTTTTTGTTTTATTTAAATAGGAGGATATATTCTTCATTTCATATAATTTTATTGAGAAATAAAACATGGAAATAAGAGTAAAAATGCAAAAATTGAAAAGTTGGGACATTTTGTACACTAAAGATCAAACGTATGGACATTTTGTGCTAATAAGCCTAAATAATTTGCTAAAAGTTACAAATATAATTTACTATGGTATTTTCTTGCAATGTATTGCCTGATAAATGTATGTGTTTTAAGTCATAAATGCATGTGTTAAATGTATTATTTGGAGTATCTCTAAAAGAATTTTTAAACATTAGATCCTAGAGTTAAACCTTTAAAATTGTGCTTCAACATATTATTTAAATTAACATTTTAATTTAGAGAGTGAGTTTGACTCTCCAAATTTGGAGTGTCTCTCTATAATTAAATGCTTGGAAAGCCTCTCTATAATTAAATACAATCATAATATTTCAATTTTCAATGGAGGAAAATAATATAATAATTCGGAGGGAAGCTAGTGACAATAAAGATATGGAAAAACAATAAATATTTTCAATAAATATTTTTTGGAAGGGGTAAAATTAAGTATTAAATATAAAGAGCCTGTTTGAGTCATTAAAATTTTTTACTCTATAAATTTATAGATGCTATCTAAATTGTAAAATATGATCTTTAAAAATAGAGACTCTCTTAGGGATGCTCTTATGAGATAATACTCAAAATCTATTTTATCAAATATATGTGTATTAAATCATAAATTTACCCTATAAATTAATAACTCTTTTAATTAATAGATTTTGCATGGTCCTAACATTATTAATTTATAGAGGTTATACCGTAATATTGACCATTATTTATGAGATTTATTCTTGACGTTTATTATGATTCTGTGGGCCCATTAAAGATTTTTCTGGATGAACTTTTGTATTTATTACTAGCCTTGAACAATTTGTGGAAGTTCTTTGAACAAATCTGAAATCTATTTGAAATGTTGAACCATAAGGTTGATCCTGAATTCAAAAAATGACATACTGGAGTTGACATTTTGGTGGAATACAAACACTTTGCATTAGCATGATTCCTTTTCCTGTCCTTAACAGTCTTAATACGGTCCCCTAAATGTGAAATAGTGATGCTAATCTATCATGTCCTCTTACTTGCATGTACTTTATCAACGGAAAGCCAGGGATCTTTTGTCCTTTTGTGACTGCCCCATCCCTATTAACAGGCCAAATGTAAAATTCATTGGCCCGTCCTAGCTATCCATTGTTTGCTTCTGTCAGCTTTTACATTTTAGTATATAATCGGTGCTGTTATATTTATATTTCTATTGCATTTACTAATTTGTGAAGTTTATGATGTTTATTTCCATTATTGTATACAGGTGTGGTTATTTGCATTTAAACGCTCTTATTTGCCTGTATGATGCACTCATTTATGCATGTTTCGTGCATGTCCTCATCGCAATCGAGTTTAAATAACTTCATTATAATGCATTTGCTTAGAGGTAAAGGGAAAAATAATGTGTTGGTCTTAGGAAAATTTGTTCTTATTTCTATTATTCACTTTCTTGCCAATTTGCTTACTAGATCGCATGATCTTTTGAGTGTAATGTTTCTGGATTATGTGCTTTAGTGTTTTAGTGTGGTTCATGCCATTTTATCAGTCACAGAGGATAAGAATATGTGTCAAGGAGCTGAATATACGAATATATATCGAGTGGAATTGGTACCAATACAGGATATTTATAGGATTGACAGCTGACGTAGTTAGAACATTTGTTGCATCTGCTTAAAGAAGCTCCTGTACAAAGTGTGACATGATCCTAGTAGAATAGGTTGAAAGATAAAATTGTAGACCAAAATTAACATGACATATTGTGGTTGTGAATTATCTTCCAGTGGATGTAGTGATGGGCCGAACGGAGTGACCAAAAAGGACTCGACATTTGTACATGTATTAAATAACTTAGCCCTTGTTTGACGAGCATTATTTGAAAACTCTTTTTTCTACATGCTCATTTTCAACTACGCATTCACTCAATAAAATATTCTGCATGTAAACCCAAAACTTCTCCTTCCTTTTTAAGCGCACATTCTTCTAAAAATCACTATTCAAAACTTTTCACTCAATAAAATATTCTGCATGTAGACTCAAAACTTTTCATTCCTTTTTAAGCACACATTCTCCTAAAAATTACTATTCAAAACTTTGTTTTTCCAATTTAATGGTTGTCAAACAGAGGCTTACTCTGTCTGCAGTAATTTCTCATCTTCATAACTATTGTGATTTAATTGTTAGTCTGATTCTTGTTTATGCTTTTCCAACTTTAAAAGTATTCACATAAAATGGAAATGATGCAAATATTTAAGTTTCACGAGTATTGAAAAAATTAAATAGAACTATTAATCATTCTGGTATGTGGGATTGGGGTCTAGTGCTGTCTGCAAAAGAGAGCAAGAAAAAATGACTCACAATAAATACTAAAAAAATGATATTTTTTCTATTTTGAGAACTTTCCTTAAGCTTGATGACCTCAACAAATTTTTATAGTGAAAACGTGTAATCGTCAAGTATAACTGTTACTATTTTGATGGTATTGAAAGGGAAAATAAACTCAATGTCATTATAGCTTAATAATGCATTGCCTTCAATATTTACTTCTCTGACATGTAAATCTGGTGGCTAGTTTTTTTCGAATCAAGATTTATCACGGCACCTTTTACGCGTGAACGGTAGTTCTCATATTGGCTTTCCTGTTTTGTATGCAGGATCATCGGAAAGGTCCTCAAAATATGTTTAGGCCGCTTTTGTCCAGTGTCCCCAGTTCTACATTCTATGCTGGAAAAGCTAGTGCATCCCACCGTTCTATGATATCCAGAAATTCTTCAATCTCAACTAGCAGTAATGCCAGTCCTGATCAAGGGACAAGTGGTGCTCATGATACTGAAGAAAGTGAGCAAAACCAAGATGATGTAACCAGTGAATGTGTAAAGGGACAGTATCCAGAGGTGCACGACGAAATATTTGTCTTGGATCAGGTTGATGCTTTAAATGAAGGTGTTGGGCAGAAAATATACAAGGGATCACCTAACAGTCAATATCGTGAACTTTTTGTCAACTCTGTGGACAGTTCTCAGTTTGTCGTTGATGAGAGTTGCAGCCATCTTGATGCTACTATAGATGTTGCCACATCTGTTGTTGTCTTGCGCGGGAAAGGTGATTATTCCGATGCTGATGGTCTCGAGGATATTGCAATATGCTCGAAGTGTGGTCAAAATTTGAATTCCATGGAAATGTTAATGGAAGGAGACCTAAAATTTTGTCCGGAATGTAGAAGTTTGGAAGCACCTTCAACTTTAAATACTCTTCCAATGGTCATGATGGCTGGTGAGAACGCTTTAGGAGATTCGGTGAAGATTCTACAACATGGGTCACTTGAGGCTTTGGAGTGCTCTGCACTAATTTCAGAACCATTGCAAGTTATAAGTGTTGGTGAAGCCAGGAATGATCATCTTAATGAGATTTCCGACGAGGGTCAACATTGTAGCATGAATTTCTCGCTGGATAACTCGCTTGAACTGTCGGACGTTGAAAAAGTTAAGCTAAATACCGAGAAGCAAGAAATGGGTCTACCAACTGATGGTGACACTGGCCATCAGCAGTTGGAGCATGGAAGGGGCGATCCTAATTTAGAAGTTGATGTTTCAGAAGGTGCAGGTATATCTGTACTGTTTAAGAGATCAAGCAGTGGCAAAGGACTTATTGTTCAAAGCAAGAGTTTCTCAGCAACTAACATCAATTTTGATGATTTCTCCCGTGTGACAGACAGGATAGACAGCATGAGAAGCTCCTTTGGGCATGGCAGTACATCTGTTTCGTCTTCTGTTGACTTGGGGTCGTCTAGGCAAATAGAGACTCGCATTCAACGGCAATTAAGTAGTAATAAATCAGATATAGAAAATTACAGATATGAGATGCCTATGAAGCACAAACGCTCCATATCTTCCTTGTCTGGTGCTTCAAGTCATGCTTTGAGAGTCCCAAGTGTCACGGCAAACACTCATGAAGATAGTTTTGAGGTAGTTTCTGTCAACAAAGAAAAAGATTTTGGGGAGGCAACACGCACAGATCCTCGTGAACAATCATTGCCTTCAGAATTTACAGAAGACGAAAGTACCTCTGCTAATGTTGAAAGTAACAAGAATTTTATAATTGAATCAGAATTGTCAGGACATGTGATGAACATCCATACAGGAGATACTCCCTCTGTGTCAGTTGCAGAATTTGAAGAGCCAGCATCACATGAGGATAGTGAGAATGTGTCAAAGAATACTAGTAATCCCATGAATATAGAAGCATCATCTACCCTTCCCGAGAGTTGCACACAAGAGGAAGATGCTGTGCCAAATATATATGCTGATTGGGTGGATGTGGGAGAGCTTCCTAATCGAAGCTTGTTGGATGCTATATCAGAAATCGAAATTAAGAATGGTGATACTGGTTCTCCTGATTCACAATCTGATATTGATTCCGCTGATTCAAAGAGCAACTTTAATGAGTTGCAGGATTCTTCTGTTCTGGCTGCATCCAATAACGTTATAACAGCATCTGTTAAAGAATCTGACCCCTCAGGTCATGCATGTGACATCCTTGGTAAGTATATCTAGTCTTCCGGGTTTTTCACTCTTCTGCCCCCACCTCTGAACATCTAACTGGCACCAAGTAATATTGAATGTTCGAAGCATAATTTCTTAGAGCAGAAAATCTCAAATTCATTCCGCAAATGGTTTTGGAGATTCTGTTTCCCACCATTTAGATCTACTAATTTTGCAGTGTGCATTAATTGCTTTTGTTGTTCGCAATGAGATAATTGATGGCATTTTCAATGTTCTGATGATCACTGACATCCGCAAAACCTTCCAAATTGCATTAATCTGCCCTATAGATGACGATGGCCATGAGACCTTTGATCCTACAATTCTATTTGCTTCTCAGTATCTGTGGTCTTATTTATGATCCTAGTGATGTTGTACTTGACTTCTAGTGAAAACTTCCAAGTATTAACTGAAAGGGGGCACCAGAATGTCCTTGCAACAACTGTTCTCACACCTTTACCATCATTTTGAAGCTAAAGATAAAAATGTCTGTGCTGACGATTTTTCTAAAATAACAATTGTATTTTCATTTGAGATCTTCATCTTAAATTCATGTTGTCAACGGTTTATCTGGGTGAGTGTATGCACACATGTATAAAGCTTGAACAAATGCCCATAGGTATAACTGTATGTAGTCATGAAGGGTTTAATAAATTTACTTCTCTCTCTTTCTCCTCACTCTCTCCGAGGATGATCCACGATTGGCTGATCTCTCAAACAAGTAATACCGAACAGGATTTACCTCAATTATCTAGGGAAATATTCCTTTTTTCTTCATCTGTGGGTTTTTAGTTTAGCTTCATACTAGTCTCTCTTTTCTTCCCTCTCTCCCACCACTAGCAACTATTAACTGGCTTTTACCTACACGACTTTTTGTGCACCTGTTTCAGATCTAGTGAGCTTTCGCCATGACAAGTTTGTTGTTTCATTTATTTAGGTATTTTGACTAGTGATCTATTGAATACGTAAATATCTTAATGCACGTGTTTTTTTTCTTTGAAACCCCATCTGTGCGTTGGGGTGTGGAATGGGAGGTTGGCTTTGGCTCTTACATGTGATTTTATTTTATTTATTTACTATTTTTTTGACAACAAGAGCTCTTACATGTTGATTGGTAAGATAATTCCGATAAAGGAGTGGGAGACATGATAGCTTACTTCCAGAGTTAAAGCATGACCAGCACGAGTGATATCTTTGCTCTGTCTCCACAAAAAAATTAAAAATAAAAATAAAAAACATAAAAAAACATAATGTTATTAGTCTGTTTAGTGAATTATAAATTAACTAACCAAGTTTTGATGAATAATTTTGGTTTACAACTTCTGTTTAGCATAACTTGGAATGCCTTGAAGTTCATGGTCTTATGTTATTAACATCTTCCTTTCTTGGTAGATGACTTCCAGTTCTACATTTCTTTGTGTTGATATTAGAACTTCGTTTTATACTAACAGAGGAATTGACTGTCATGCTAGAGAACCGAGGAGGAATAAAGGCTAGAAGCCTGACCCTAGAAGAAGCAACAGATACCATACTCTTCTGCGGCTCCATTGTCCACAATCTGGCTTATGAGGCTGCAAATATAGCAATAGAGAAAGAAAACTCGGTCCCGTTGGTAGATTTGCAGCCAGCGGTAACATTTTTTGGGAAGGCCAATGTTTATAGAAGGGATATACGTTCCAGAGCAATGGGAAAACGTA
>CAIGRP010132418.1:0-23398 GCA_903798385.1 Fraxinus cuspidata
TTGTTTATTACTCCACAATAATATAAGAACAAGAAGGAATACAAAAGGAACACTACAATTGCAGTTAACACCCTTAACTGCCGAAGGGATGAACCTACCTAATAGGATTAGAACTACCAGAAACTGTGTCCCACAACATTTTCCAGTCCATGCTTTCCACTTGTATGGACAACGAAAATTGCCCAACACCTGTCAAACATGTGCTTAATTTAACACCCAAATTTGTGGTCTGGCATACTAATAGCAAACTGGATCCGTCCATGCGTTGCTAATTTCTGTCAATCCGCAATATTTTGACACCGTTCAAATTTAAGCACCACGCCCACAAATTGAAACCCACATTTTCCTTTTCTTTGAAATTCGAAGTTCGCACTTATTATGCCCATAGAATAACGCGGTAGTTTAAGCACGGTTTTGGGGTGTCGATTCTACAGGAAGATGGAAGAAATGCTCAAAGGATAAAAAATGATGGATATTCTCTCGTTTCCGACGTAGAATTTATTGTTCGAATAATATTAAGAATTCAATGTTTGAAATAATGAAACTAAAATCAATGTTTCGGGGTAGCGAGCATTAGAATTCCTGCAATTGGATTGGATCAATCTCATCAATTATTTGTTCTTATAACTCGATTAGAGGCCTTCATCCTAACCCTCTAATCGGAAGGTATGATGTTGCAAATCAATTTAATTCAATTGTAATCCTAGAATCTAAACTTTCTATAACACATTCGCACTCTTAAATAAGATCAAGAATCGACCATATAAATCAAGAATAAGGCAATAATAAATCAACCAATGCAGTAAAATTGAGATTAAAATTCAACAAATAGTTCAATCATTCGATAGAAGAAAAATGACTGGATCTATAAAGAATTTAATAAATGTTAAACCGATCTCTATATAATTAATCAAAATTGAAACCCAACAAATAGTTTAATTCTTCAATGGAAAAAGCATGACCGAATCCATGAAAAATATAGTAAAGGTAAGCCAATTCCAAAATATTCATGAAATGAAAATCTAAATCCTAGAATTATTTAATGATGAAAAATCAAATTACAAGGATAAAAGATGTGAAATCATCAATTCCGATTGAGTTTCTTCCTAACTTGACCATGAGTTTTAGTTCCTCATGGAGATTCTTGAGTCAAAGATGAGAGAAAGTAGTATGGAGGAATTCTCTATGTTCTTTTTTTTTTTTTTCATGTTTAGGGTTTCGAAACACGTATTTATAGTTGTTTCCATAAGTGGTTGACTTAAATTTGAAAACCAGAATTTTCATCTCCGAAATTTTCTATGCGACCGCATTTTTTCCTAATATTCGATTGAGGTGATTAAAAATAGGTTGGAAAGCTGATCCAAAGGAATACAAATCTTCTAGAAATATAATTTTTCCAATTCGAACGTTTTCTATGCCAAAAATGGGTATCAAACTGACACTAAAAATTCCAAGCGGAATTTTTCGGCTGAGAATTGATATATGATAATACTTTGACTATTCATCCCTTTGGCTTCTTTCCTCATCGAATTGATGCCTAACACTCTCAAATCTTCATATCTTTGTTTTGCCTTCTGAGTCATCTTTTTGGTATTTACAATTTGGAATTTGAACTTTTGTTTTCAACCACTTTGGCACTTTTTAACTTATTTCTTCCAAACTTCGCCATATCCATCAAATTGCCACCTAAATCAAAATATAAAGATCAGTGCATTTTGGCATCAAATAATCACACGAGAATAACAAATAAAAGGGGAAAACATGATATTTTACACTCTTATCACGCACCATCAACACACCTATCAGCAAAATTCAAGCATGAGGGCAAGGCGTGCCCATGTCATTTCGCATGTCAACCTTTAAGAGACTGACAGATAGGTACAGGGATATAGATTCCTCGAATTTTGGTTTTGACTAAACGGAGGTGCGCTGAGCTAGGCCTTCAAAGCTTTAAAGGCTACAGCGACATTTTCCTATCCAATTGGATTATTTTTATCCCACTTATTTATTCCTCTTAACACAAAGTGACATAAGATGGCAATCTAACTTATCAAGTCTTTATTCATTTTTGGGTCTTGCATGGTCTTCTATCACTATTATTGTTTTTATCTTCTCCAGGTCTGCTTCATTGTCTCACTAATTAACCATGCATCCCAAACATTTTCCTGAGCTTACCCTATACAATTGAGCAGGTTTAGTTTCATATGAAATTTTCGAAAAATGGTGAATATCTTAGTGCCAAACATGATCTATTTCATTCGAGCTCTTTATGAGATGCCATCTATGGTACCTTCAATTATTTGGCCAATCAGGTTGGTAAATGTCATGTTGACCAACCTCTAATAGGTTGCTCCAGTATTCTTCAGTTTTGGCACATCACTTCTATCAGTGATGAAAGAGGTACACTCTTGATCATCTTCGTACATGAGGATCTGATTGTTTCCTAAATATGCATTCATTAAGTTTAGTAGCTCATGCTCATTTCTAGCATCACCATGTGATCTATTCTAGGAAAGGAAATCTATCTTTCGAGCATCTTGTGTTACAATCCAAAAGTTGATATAGAGATTTCGGTCCTCGTTGCTCTTTTTCACTAAGAATGAGTTTCCATCCTCTAAGAATATGACTCTTCCTTAATAAAGTTATTCCCTAATATATTTTTCCCCTTTTCTCGTAGAGTTTAGTACTTTCTAGGTTTGATAGGTGGTATTCTTTGTTGTTTAGGTCGGAACCTAAGCTGACATTCAACTAATAGCATAGAACTTTGTGGTTGATCCATTCCATATCCTCAAGGCTCAAGGATAAACATGCAAGTTCTTTTCATAAAGTTCTCCACCAGAGATTGGAGCGATTTTTGCAACTCGTTCCTAATGTACGAGCTATTAACTGAATTAATCACTTTAATTTTGTCTAATTTAAATACTGCCTCAACCTTCCTATCATGAGACTCCAACTGATGTGATCCATGATACGAGGGCAAGTTCGAGAAAGGATCTATTGATCGTTGAGGAAGGATCAATGACCAGGTCGCACGCGAAGTGGGTCAAAGAAGCAATGATACTACTTTCTCAAGCTACGTTGGACTAAATATTGATCACAACAAGTAAGGGCACAAGTTTCATGTTGAGTTCGGAAGACGAAACGACATGGAGAAACTTGATTCAAGCAATGGATGAAGGAGACAGATGAACAACTATTGGACCGCATAGTTGTTCAAGGCATGCAACGGCATGCCCCTTTAGTGAAACCAAAGAGGAGGTCTTCAAATGATCTATATGACTGCATAGATTTACACTATGCGGCCGCATAGTACAATTTCGACCGCGATTTCTCCAAATTTTGCGTAATCTTCTATTTTAGTTAAACCTCTTGTATGATATATTTTTGATATCTTTAGGACTTGATTCCATTTTTTACCTACGATTTATGGGTTCTCTATAAATATAACTCATTCTATTTATTGTAAAACACATAATCTGAGAGATATTATTGTAAGGCATATTGCTTTCTTCTCGTTTTTCCTTGAATTAATTTTGAACATATCAAGATTATTTATTGTGGCGTTCAAACAAATCGAGTGAAATTTTTTAGTCTTGTAATCACAGGAACAACATATAACATCGATTGTGTTGGTTTCCTGATTCAATATTTTTGAATCTAGATTAAACGTTGATTTCGTGGCTTTCTTGGGTTTAATCAATCTTATGTAGGTTTTGTAGCTACCATTGCTACATGAGTTCGCATCATTTGGCATCAGAGCAAGGCTGCAAAAATCAAGGTTATATCTTTTTTTTTCTTGTTTGAGTTTTTTTTTTTTTCATTCTCCGTGTTTTTTGCGTTTTTTAATTTTTATGTCTCCAATCTATAAAATTTCAAAATTTCTTTGTGTGCTAATTTAGCATCCAAATTAGTTTTTGTTTCTTTTGCGGGTATCTAGTTGATTTCTGACCAAACAAAAAAAAAAATAAAAATTGCCAACATAATACACTTTCATTTATTTGAGTAAAAAAAAATCTAAATTCAAAAGTGTCAAATTCGAATTCAAGAAATACTTTCTTGAATTTATCCTTAGAGTTTCATTCAAAGTTCAAATTCCTAACTTCTTGAATTATTCTAGATCATTTTCCTTACTTAATTCTTTGTTTGGTCTCCGTAAGGTCTAAATTTTGATTTAGATCGAATTAATTCTTTGAAACAATTGCAAGAACACAATGAGTGGAAAAAGGCAGAGTGGTGAAACTAATAGAGGAAAAAAGTTAAATTGAATGATACACGAGGAGTGTACACACGTGAGGCAAATATTATTCTAGATTTAGGATGTCCAACAGAGACTATTCTACTTCAAACAAGAAGAATAGTCTGGTCATTATGACGGAGGAGATTATACTACGATTTGGAAGATTGTTTGGTGATATGGGATAGAATGGTAAGGCAAGAAGAGGCGTGGATGGAGGCAAGACACGTTGCTTGCTAATTTGCATTGGAAGCAACCTAGAGAAATTCTAACACAATGAGACAAGGTAGGTGGGATCATAGAGTGGATTTTGCTGGTGAACTTGAAGCGGATAGTGACATTAATGAGAATGTATTAGTGGATGTCGAATTGAGAAGAATAAGAGATTGAGGAGTTAGGCATGAGAGGAGGGGTAGAGAGCCCGTTAGAGATGGTGTTAATAGAAGTATATGTCTCAAAATGACAATTCTGTCATTCAAAGGAATGAGTGATCCAAAAGTATACTTGGAGTGGGAAAAGAAAGTAAAGTTGATATTTGATTGCCACAGCTACTCGGAGGAAAAGAAGGTAAAGATTGCGAAACTTGAATTTACCGATTATGATATCATTTGGTGGGATCAAGTAGTAACATCTAAGAGGAGAAACTGTGAGAGACCTATTAATACATGGGAAGAATTGATGACTATCATGAGAAAGATGTTCGTGCCTAATCATTATTATAGGGAGCTTCATAAAAAATTACAAGACATCTACCAATGTTCTAGGAGTGTGGAGGATTATCACAAGGAGATGGAGATTGCTATCATTAGAGTGAATGTGGACGAGGATAGGGAGGCCACCATGACCCGGTTTTTGAATGGTTTGAATAGGGAGATGGCTAATGTGATAGAGTTACAACATTATGTGGAGTTGCTTCCTACATGCACCTATGTAGGTGGAAAGAAAATTGAAGAGGAAGGGGACAACTACATATTCATCGGATTCTAACTCTTCTTGGAAACTGAAGTGGGATAACAATAAAGGTGATGAGAATTTAGAAGTAGTGAGTGATAGTGAGGGTGAATATAAATAGTTGTAGTCATATTCTAGAAGTTGAGAAGAGTCAATCGCAGCAACCAGATCCAAATACAATCAACACGGCAGATCAAGTACCACCAAACATCAGGAGCAGCAAGTCTGTTTGAATAGAGAATAAGCCTCTCCAGCAGCACCAGCAACTAAGCTATCACCTGTAGATTCATCGTAGCATTTTTAACAGCCTCTAGATTCCTATCAAATAGATTTGATCTCTAATCTCAATCTCAAAGAGGGTGCTTGCATCCCAAATATTTCATGAGGTTCTCCATGCACTATTCAATTTGTGCAACATGAAGGAACAAGCTCCAGAAAATAAATTACTCCATACCTTGATTCTATTTTGGAGTGGATATTGAAACTCGAACAGGTCCTCGAAATATGCCAATTCCCTACACAACAGCCTCCAGGGTGTGAAGTACTAATTCTGCAACACTGACTTCCACCTTGAGGACAAGGTATCTTTAGAACCTATGTGTAATGATAGGCCTCTAATATGCCTCACCTATTCTAGAAGGACCCAAAAGAAGGATGGAAGACTAGCTGGCTTGGCATAACAAAATTTGGTGAAGAGGGGGAGATGACTAGACTTAAGGTAGATGAGAGCTATAAATAAAGGTTAGCAATAGAAGGGTAATTTTTATTGAGTGAATAGAAGGGAGAACTTTAGGAAAGTTTTAGCCCTGTCGAATTGCTATGGTTTCTTTTCCAATTCTGTAATTTTCCCTAGTTTCATCAATCAAATACAACACTTATTTTCTAGTTTTGATATTGTTCATAAACTGAAGCTAGAATCTTATCATAAATAGCTTAATCTAAAAGCTAACATCAAACGAAATTGTATTGGCATTTAAAAGAACTACATCAGGATCAAATGAACCCTTTGAAAAAGGGTTCGGATAATAGAACCACATAGAGAAAGATGAAAATAGTGTTTCCTGCTTCATCAAACTACAAAAGAATGTAAACACTAAATTTATCAAATTGAAATGTGGTGAATCCATAAAATGAGGAAATACTGCAGAGAACAAAAGACAACTATACGAAAGGTTCAAAAAATTAACAGAGCTATACATTTTACGAATGAAAATAATACAATAAAATTTCCTTAGATTCTAAAATGATGTATCTACAAATCTTAAGATTTCATCAAAGAACCGAGAAGAATTGATAAAAAATTGAATCCGAAACCCAAAACAAGCACCCCTACATCCGACGGAATGAGGAGAAACTGAGAGTGTCTAAACAAATCTACACCTTTAAATTATGTAGTATACAAGATATACAAAATCCAAAACACCCATCGTCCCCATTTTTCACCTTGAATTGGTCATAGTAAAAAATATGATGAATAGTAGGAAAGGAGACTAGAAAGATATGCAAACGACTTGACTATAGTATAGGTTGAATGTTCTTGTAAGTAGTAAAGCAAATCTCCCCCTATTTTGGAAAATCTGATGTTTGTGTGTTAATTCTTTCAAGGAAAAATCTAGTTAGAAACATATTTTAACCAACCCAAAAAGATTGTAAAGAAAATAAAATAGAACATTCGTTTATAAATTATAACATATAGATAAAGCATAAGAGCAAGTTGATTTTTTTTTCTTTTTTCACTCATTCAGAGATGAGGTTTAAAAAAAATGTAAACATAATTTTTTTTTCTTTTCAGCATCTACAGAACAAAATTAGAACAAAAAGTTTATTCAAAGAAAACATTTTAAACAATCACAATGAAGCTCAAAATTCGAAAAAAAAAGGAAAAAAAATAATTGAACGAACATTTCAAACGTCTAAACAAATAAAAAAATAAAGAACTTTCTTGTTATTCCAATTACCGACCAAAGAAAATATAAACATAAAATAAAATAACAAATACAAGTTTCGTACGTTTAAAAGAAATCAAATAAAGAAATTTTATAGCATTGACCCCCAACCCCCATAAAGCCAAGAAATAAGAACAAGAAAAAAATAGTAATAAACCATTATATAAATCTATATAGATTAAATGGTACTATGTAACCTGTAAGAAAAAGACATAGTAAAATACATGTTCAGAAAAATGCTAAAAAAATGAATAGAAGAATAAAATCCAAACAATGTCATAGATAAATGATAAAATGACATTATTTAAAAAAAAAAATATATATATATATATATATGAGAAATGAAGTCCAAATAAACAAAAACAAGCAAATAAGATCGGCACAATAATAGGAAACTCACAAGATAGAACAAGTGTCGTTTTTTGACATGTCACACATGGAACACCTCAAAGCTAAAACTACAAAGTAGCCACTGTTGATGGTAAAGTTATGATCAATAAATTTATCTCACCTAGCCATGATTCTCTCCTCCTAAACTCGCTAGTTTTGCTACTCAAACTGGAGCAATAGGGGAAATTTCTATTTGGGAGGAGGGTATTTGAATTTGCATGCCCTCCTTCTCTTAGGCTGGAGTTTTTATAGATTTTTGTGGGGGCTTTAGGTCATTTTAGATTATCCACATGTGTTTTAAATAACGATTTTTGCCGCCATAAAGGAGGATGGTTCGCCCTATTTCTTTTACGAGCTTTCTACATTTTAGCTGTCTTCACACTCTTAGACTTCACCTAAGAGGGAGTGATAAGCAAGATAGATTTCTTGATTCAATAAATAGTTCTCGAAGTCCAATTTTATTATTTATATTAAATCTAGGACTTGTTCTACTTTTATTATTGAACTGCAAACTTATACATTTGAGCATTTTTTCCTTTGTTTGTTGTGTCGGCATGTGCTATTTTGAGGGGACATGCCATGATTATAGCAATTTTTTGCGTGTGCAACTTGGCCGGTTTGCACATTTCTAGGCTAGTGGCTTGTTGTGCATTTAATATGCAAGTTGACTACGCATAATTTTGCCTGTTGACTTTGAATTATAATTACGTGCCCCTGATGTAATACCTCACACTTGGCCAATATAATTCATATATTACTTGCTATAGACATTGTGCCATTACATTTTCATCAATAGTTCGAAATTGCTTTCTCTTATTATGGTATTTGATCATTGAGGTTTTAAGATCTCTATATGGTGTCCGTCTTCAACCTCGCTGACCTAGGTGGTGTATCCTACATTGAGCTATAGTGGAAAATTAGATTAATCGTGATATTGAATATTGATTTGTTTAACACTTGTAATCCTGAAATTGTCGAAATTATTATTAGTTAAGTTACTAACTTTTGATTCGGTTGATCAAAGTTACCTTAAACCCTAATTAAGTCTTTAATATATTTAGGATATGAGGCATGAAGTGACATGATCACAATTCAATAGTATAAGGTTCATGTGATGTTATACATATTGAGGTGTGAATTCTTGAAATCGATTGAGAATCGGATGCCAATCGGATAAGGAATCAAATGAATGATTAAGGAGTTAACCTTATAAATTATTGCAGGATCTTAGTAGACACATTAAAATAGGTCAACTGCACTTAATTCTTGCATACCCTTAAGTGTAAAAATCAGCCTTCAAGACAAGGAACCACCTCATGCATGGGGATACTTGTCTTCTAATAACCAATTTCTTCACTCCTAAGCATTACTCACGAACCAAGCCCCTTAAAGACCTCTTCTCTACCTCGAAAATAAGATATTAGCTCCTTCAACTCATCTCCAATTGATTCCAAGTGAGAAAGAAAGAAAAGAAGTCGAAGAAAAGCAGAAAATAAGAAACTGGAATTTATGTTGATCATTTTTGAGAGTTTTATAACCTCTTGATCCTTTGATCTTGCTAGAGATTATGTTGAATGTTGTTGGTGATTTTATGATGGCAAAAGAGGGGTAGTTGATTACATGAACTTGAATGAAATCAACATGGACGGAGATTTGATAGTCGCTGAATTTTAATGATTTAACCTTCAATTTTGAATAATCCCTTGGATATAACTTTTATTTATCAATATGAATGCTTTTATATGAGAGATATAATTATAGAAATGATCTTTAATAGGTTAGAATCTGATTTGTGGCATGCTAATCCAAGTGAAACTTAAAATAGCCATAGTGAAATTCTAGATTCAGTGTTCTGTAAAAGGGACTAATCTTCATGCTGTAAATTCTTTGTTTGTGGTAAATTTATGACATGGTTACCTTCAAATGTATATGTTATATTATGTGTGGTAAGAAATTGGGATTGAATGAATGTGAATAAGGGTGCAAAAAGATGGATGAAACTAGACAAGGCAACAATAAAACTTGATATAACAAGTTTGCATAGTTCCCATTTGATAGTTTGCATAGTTGCAACCTTTAGGTGTGCACTAATCATCTTTAAGTCTTGGAATATTAATTTCAATAATTGTTAGGTCGTTTGAAACAATTAGACGACATTGACATTCATAATTAGCCTCATAAATTAATGGGATTTATGGGATTGTTTTGGAGTTTTGGTAACTTGAAGTGATAACATTATCTAAACTATTTTGCAATAATATTTGTAGAAAGATCATACACAAAGGCAAAAGGGTAAGTAAAAATCCATTTACGATTATGATGCAAGAACCTAGTATTCATGAAATGTTCTCTATAGAGTATTGTCGTAACATTCCTATAACTTTGATAAGAAATTCATTGTACATCATATGATGGTTGTGGAACCTTTAATTAATTAATTAATTTATTTATTTATTTTTGTGTCGCATATAGTTTATTTGCCACTTAATAGGAATGTCACGCCTAGTTAAGTCCTTATGCAGGTCAATTTGTTTTGCTCTATAGTTAATTTGGATCAATATGGATATCCTTAAAGTTGAGGGACCAAAGCATAAATACAAAATTTTATATTTTTTATTTAATTGGGCCAAATAGTTAATTATTGAAGGAGTTAGAATTACCCTATCAATATTAGGTTCACTTTAAAACCTATAAAAAATTACGAATTATGGACTCAAGGAAAAGTTAATTTGGATAAGTTAAACTCAAGTTAGAGAGAAATAAGAAAACTACTTAGTTAGTAATATCAGGTTTCGATTTAGACTAAATTACTATAGTAATATTGAACTCTTTTAATAGCTTATAATTTATTGTGTATATTAGGTTCAAGAAAAATATATTTTTGATAAGACTGAATTAAGATAGAATCAATAAAAGAATCTAGATGTAAATGAAATAGTAAATAATTAAAATACTTTCCATTCCATCATCTTTATTTTTCGCCATTGTAGTTTTAAAGAAAAATCAACTAGACATACGTGAAATTAATGATATAAATTATATTACCTTAATCCTAAACCAACTAAACTTATCACCTAATATTTCAAATTGTCTAGGACATCTCGGAAACCTAGAAAGTTAATATGTTACATTTACCTTAAACTAATTAGGCTTATCGCCACACAGTTACTCAACTGAATTATAATTTAAGTTTGTGGTTTAGTTAGAATTTGAGTATTAATCGATTTGAGAAAATCATTCACGTTTTGACACGTCATGCAAGTATTGTATGTATTAATAATTAATAAAATTGAACTAATTAATTAGTCATTATCTACATAATCTAGGATAATAACTAATTGATCATGATACAATTCTAATTTTAATCAAACTATTCTATGTAAGTATAAATACTAGTTGTTCAATTCAAGTGGGAGATTTTAATATTTCTCCATTATCATTATCATTAACATAATCTAATATGGATTCAAATTAAAAACTAATCACTTTTGATTTGATAGAGTTAACCCAAAGTTCTAATCCCTTTAGAAGACTTCAATCCAAACTATTATATAAAGGCATAATAGCCTTGTTGTAGCATTCCAATTTTTCTCCAACAAATTACCTAGTAGTTGCTCTCTCTCTCTCTCTCTCTCTCTCTCTCTCTCTCTCTCTCTCTCTCTCTCTCACATTAAGTCTTTGGATTTGCAATAAAGAATCTCATTTTCTACAATTTTGTTCTCCACATTCATCTTCGAAAGGTGAGAAGCTCAATACTCTTTAGTGGTTTTTCCACATCTTTTCATATACATTTTTATGTATAAATTTAATTACTTCAATTCATTGCTCAATACGGAGAAATAATTATACATTTGAAGGTGTACCTCCAGGCATTACTTAGCATTTACGTTATTTTGCAGCGCTTCCTAGAATTATCATTTTTCATGGTGTGATAATTCTTATTTTAGTTTGGTAAGAGAATTTATGCATAATTCATGTTTGATTTGAATGTGAAGTAGCAAGCATCTCATTGAGTATAATTCTTTATACTCAACCATCTTTATTTACAAATTTCAAGTAAAAATCATCATGCTCCGAGGTGGATCGATAAATGTGCAGACCAATGAATTCTAATCACGAAGTACCTCATTTGTTGAATTTGATTTGGTTTGACGTAACATTTAAATTTTCAATTACTCATAGTTTTACTGCATGTTGAACTAGTTTTATTGATATTTTGATTAAAGATATGATTCCAAAAATTCTGCATATTTTAATAAATTAAATATATCATTTTATTAAAGGTTGTCAATTTTTATTGAACTGCTATATTAAAAAATAACTTTTTAAGCACATTACGAAATTCGTGTTTGGTAACGATGGCTGCTAGAATTCGGGGCGTTACTGTTTGATATCAGAAAAAATGTCTACAATCTTGTAGATTTTGCAAATTTCGATTTTAAAAAATATGTATTTAGTCCTTTTCTGAACATGATTTGAATTTCCTTGATTTAAGTAAAACTGAAATTTTTTTATTAAAAAGACTTAAATTGTCTAAGGAGAGCTTGATATTTAAGCGGTCCACTTGTGACCCCCTTCCACAACTAGAAACCTTTTTAGTTGCGTGTTATTCAAATCAATAAGATGAAAAGCAATGTTTCAAACCCACTTCAAATTTAAGAGAAATCCATTTTAAGAAACTTAGTACCAAAAAAATTCCATTTTACAAAATTTCTATATATATCTATATAAAAAAATAGTAATAATAATGTTACGAGATCCATGACATACAGTGCTCATCAATCTGCCACTATCAAGTATTTTCAAGGTATGAAACGATGAAGAATATTTTTATTTATTAATATTATCCTTCATATTTTCATTCATACTAATTTATTTGCATAATCCCAGGAGTTTTCCCTTCACATCATTTTATTACTTCAAAAATATGTTAATTAAGCATATTAGTATTTTGCGTAGGATTGTGTGAATAGTAATATGATTCTCATATGACTAAAAACCTAAATGCACAACACTTTAGACTTAGCATAATATACACGACAGACATGGCTAAATATAGAGAGACCTCTAAAAAAGAGTGTAGTATTTTTTAAGTTAGAGATCGAAGAAAATATACTAAATGCAGATTTACACCTCTTGAGAATGAAAAACTTTGATGTAATTTTGGGTATGGACTGGTATGGTAGAAATTATATATCTAAAGCCCCTTACAGGATGGCACCAAAAGAATTGCAAGAGTTGAAGAAACAATTGTAGGACCTATTGGTTAAGGATTTCATCCGACCTAGTACATCTTTTGGGGAGCGCCAATGTTGCTTGTAAAAATAAAAGACGAGTCAATGAAGATGTGCACTGATTATAAGGATATTAACCTAAACGACCATAAAGAATAATATCCACTCCCAAGGATAGAGGATCTTTTTTTATCAATAGAAGGATGCAAAGATGTTCTAAAAGATTGAATTGAGATCATGTTATCAGCAACTCAAGATAAAGGATTGTGATATCCCTAAAACGGCCTTTAGAATGTGGTACAGGCACTATGAGTTTATGATAATGCCATTTGGGGTTAACCAATGCACCAGCTATGTTTTATGGACTTATTGAATCGAGTTTTTCATCCATATCTAGATCGATTCGTTATAGTCTTCATCAACAATAAATTGGTATACTCAAAAGATAAGCTACATGAAGTGCAATTAAGAGTGGTATTGGGCACTCTTCTAAAGGAGAAATTGTATGCCAAACGTAAAATTTGGCTAAGCCCCATTAACTTCCTTGGTCATGTGATTATGCACAAGAAATTGAGGTAGACCCAACTAGAGTCAAAACTCTAACAAATTGGTCTATATTGACCGTTATTGGTGAAGTTCATAATTTCTTAGGTTTGGCCTTCTATTACAGGAGATTTATTAAAAGATTTTCTACGATAGCAATGGTCAAATAAGTGTGAAAATAGCTTTCAAAAACTGAAACAAAGCTTGGTTTCAGCTATGTTATTGACTATACCAAAAGGTTATGAATGATTTGTATTTATAGTGATGCGTCTAAACAAAGTTCGGGATGTGTGTTGATGCAACAGAAAGGTTGTGCCTATGCCTCTAGGCAATTAAAACCATATAAACTGAATTATCCAACACATGACTTAGAACTCGAAATTGTAGTTCACACGCTAAAAATATGGCATCATTATCTCTATGGTGGTAAATGTGAGATACACCGAAGTCTCAAAATACGTCTTCACTCTAAAGGATTAAATATGAGATAGAGAAGATGTTTGGAGTTGGTTAAAGAATATGACTATTAAAGAATATGACTTCACCATTCTTTACCACCCAAGTAAAGCCAATGTAGTTGCTGATGCTATTAGTAGAAAAATAACTGAAAAATTGATAGTTCCTACCTGTCAAGAATCGTTAGTTAAGGAATTTGAAAATTTGAGGCTGGAGGTTGTTGTACCTTCAATACAAAAGTCAGCTATTTGCGGCTCTAATAGTTCAGCCCACTCTTAGAGATCTGATTAGAGAATCGCAAAAGAACGACCCATTTTTGTTTAAAATCATGGCTGAAGTTGGGACAGATGTGTATGATATGTTAGCAAGTGAAAGCAGAACATCATAGATCTTCAAGGTTACTTAGGCCCTGGACATACTAGAATGGAAATGGGAACACAAAACCGTGAATTTCGTGGTAGGATTTTCGAGGTCTACTAAAAGAAACAATCCTATCTGGGTAATAGTGGATCATCTTACAAAGTTGGCTCACTTTCTTCCTACTAAGATGATATTTGTCATGGTAGAATGTGCTTATGAAGTCAGAGAAATAGTCAGGTTACTCGGGTTTCCTATTTCTATTGTTTCATGTAGAATTAAGTTTGCTCAAGACAGGTAGAAAAACTACACTGATAGAAGGAGAAAAGATCTTGAGTTCCAAATTGGTGACAATGTATTTCTGAAAGTAGCTCCAACGAAGGGAGTATTCAGATTTGGAAAGAAAGAAAATTGAGACCAAGATTCATTGGACCATTTGATATACTAGTAAGTGTCGGAGATGTGGTATATAGACTGCTCACCACAAGAACTTTCAACAATATCTAATGTTTTCTGTTGACCTCCTTTTTTATACCGTTGATGCAGAGAACATCTACTACTCACATCCAGCAAGCTAATTCAACAATGTTTAGATAGATAGCTAGTCGACGGTATTTTCAATTTAAATGTGTGAGACACTTTATAATACGAGACAAATATGTTTGGGGGCTGACAAGATATATGAACGGAATCACACTACAAAGAACAATTAACAAAAACCAAACTAAAAACGAAGATCAAACATTTAACTTTATCAACAAAAGATTTAACTTAAGAGGAAAGAATATATAGCTTATAGTCGATGTATTTGCATTACCCCCAAATGACAATAGGGAGGAAATATTTATAGTATTATATGTGAAATGGGGTCAATATGTTGAAAGGACACATGGCCACACCGTGAAATGTGAAATTTACTTCCAATACACGTACAACAGTTATATGTTGAATTCAAGGCCACATTGTGCATCTTGAGACCGACGCTCCAAGGTGCGTGTGTGAGATACACGTATAAATCTGATGCGTTGACGTTAAAACTGTTTGAATTCAACGCCTCAGATGAGGTTAAAAATGGACTCTTCATATGGAGTGGATCTAGATCCAATGGCCGTGCTTTGTCTTTCCTCCTTATAAAACCCAAAAACCTGCATTATATTAGTTTTTAGCCTTCGCAAAAATCTTCAAATCTTTCCAACATTAAAAATATCTTTCGACCATTTCTGTTCTTCGGCAACATCACGTTCTTAGAGCTTTTCTTTATTTAGGTAATTTCATTGTTTTCCATCTTCCATTCATTCCATCTTTTTTGATTTCAATGGCTTCTGGGTCTAGTGCTAGTAGTGAAAGGGTAACTGCAAAGGTTGGGGAGCAGGCTCTGCCTGGGGATCAAACGAAGGTTTGTCGGCCATGAGTGAGGGTCCCATTGACTACGAAGAGGGGTGGGGGTTACAAGTATCCCTTCCGCCATGACCACTATGAAGTTAGTCAAAATCATTTATAACTCATGGCCCACGAATGTGCCTATTATATGAGGTTGGGATGCGTGAGTGTTAGTGAATTTCTCTGTAGGGAAGGTATGTGTCTACCATTGCACCCATTTTTTAGAGTAGTGCTGAGGAAGAATATGTTGGCTCCTACCCACTTTTGCCAAATGGGTGGAGCAAATTAGTTAAGGCTTACTTGCTTTGGAAGGATACCTCGCTTGGCGAGGACATGCCCCTACATGTCTTTCAAACACTTTTCCAACCTCGTGTACTTGGGAAAAGGGAGTCAAAGGGATGGTTCTGTATAACCCCTTTGGGGGGGGGGGGGGGGGGGGCTGTACACCAGGAGGGGGGGGGGGGGGGGGGCTTTTGTAGTGGGTGTACCATCTTCCATCAAAGGGTGGAAGGAGTTGTGGTTTTGGGTAAAGTGTAGGTGGCAGATGGTTGAGGAAGATAAGGCCCCATCTTGCACTCTGTTGACCCAATACTCCACAACTCGTGAGCTTCCTTTTTTAACTTGTCATTTGCTTGTAACAACTTTATCTGATGCTATTTGGTCTGCAATTTCAAGGAATCACTTAGAACTCTCCCAAGCTGAGTGGGATGTCATTGAAGATATAAATTGACGTCCCAAAGGTCAAGCCACTTCGATTGCTTCATTGGTTCAGCAAAGTCTTTCTTGATTTTAGACTAATGGCTTCTCAAATTAGATACCGAGGCTCTATGTCGAGGTGTTTCATACTAGCATTGTTTTAACATTGTATTTTTGTTGTTTGCAGATGACTTTGGGGGAAAAAAATATCCCATCCCTAACATGGCTTCTATCTTGAGGACCAATTCTACAGTGAGCTCCCAAGCTTTGAAACCATCCTTCGATGTTGCCAAGCATGTTAGGGAGAAGCTTGAACGCCTCATTAAGGAACACGCTAAGAGAAGTGATGAGGAGGGGCCTCGAAAGGGAGTGGACAAGGGTAAGAGAAAAGTGGAGGAGCCCTAGAAAAAAAAGGAAGCTATGCCATGGCACTAGCCCTATATCTAGGAATTTCGGCACATCAAGTGCCCCAATGGCCGAACTGGCCCAACCCCCACCTCCTCCCAAGCTGATGCAGTCTTCCTTTACTACTGCAAAAGCTTAAAAGGATAGGGAGGCTAGTAAAGTGGTTGCGAAGGAGAGCAGACCTCCGAAGTGGTGAAGAAGGCACCAGTGGTGAGAACTCCTGGAAAATCAGGGATGTTTTTGGTTGGGCAAGATGAGGAGATTACCCCAACAATGCTATGCTGCCACCTAAAGTCTGGGTTACCATTGCAATTTTCTATAAATTTTGGATGGATAGGTGGCAAAGTTACGTAGCCTCCTATGACGCAGTAGACCTCATGGAAACCCTGGTAAGTCAGAGTGCCAGGGCTTTTAGAGGTGTTGAAGGACATTCAAACGCGCAACCGGGAGTCAATTGGCCTTAGTGGAGGAGGAGATTAAAAGAATAATGGTCGAGTCTAAGGAGCTGAAGGCCCAACGTACTGAAGAGACATCTAAGTTGAATTCTGCCTTAGCAGAGATTGAGGCTCTGAAGAGGGAAAGTCTATGAATCCTAGTGCAAAGTGGCTTCCTTGTCCAAAAAGGTTGAAACTTCAAACAATCATCAAAAGCTGACGACCAAAGCTTTGGAGAAGTCCAACTTAGAAAATGCTGGCTCCAAGGATGCGAATGGGTTTTTAGAGACCCAAAATAATGCACTACGTTTAGGAGGCAAAGCAATCCAAGGCTATGCTCAAAAGGCAGGTGAAGAGGTGGTGAAGGATTACATTGTCAACTTCCACTTGTGCAAGTCAATTTTTTATTCTCAATAGTTAATTTGCATCTATATAAATATCCTTATAGTTGAAGGATCAATGTGAAAATAAATATAAAATTTTATACTTTCATTTAATTGGGCCAAATACTTAACTATTGAAGGAGTTAAAATTATTCTATCAATATTAGGTTCATTTTGAAGCCTCTAATAAATTGTGAATCATAGACTCAAGGAAAAGTTAATTTAGATAAGTTATATTCAAGTTAGAGCCAAATAAGGAAACTACTTTGTTAATAATATCGGCTTTCGATTTAGACTAAATAGCTATAGTAATATTGGACTCGTTTAATAGCTTATAATATATTATTCTCAAGAAAAAGATATTTTGGATAAGTTTGAATTAAGATAGAATCAATATAAGAATCGAGATCTAAATGAAATAGTAAATAATTAAATATTTTTCATTCCATCATCTTTATTTGTTTTTCCATTACTTTTTTAAAGAAAAATCAATTAGATATATGTAATTAACTATATAAATTATATTACCTTTATCCTAAACCAATTAAAATTATCACCACATAATATTTCAATTTGGACGTCTCGGCCGTTTAGAAAGTTAATATGTAATATTTTTCTTAAACTTATTATGCTTATCACCACACAGTTATTCAATTGAATTAGGATTTAAGTTTGTGGAGCTAGAGTATAAATATTAATCAATTTAGGAAAATCATTCATGTTTTGAGACTTTATGCAAGTATTGTATGTATTTGATATTTAATAAGATTGAACTAATTAATTAGTTATTATCTACATAATCTAGGATAATAAAGAATTGATTATGATATGACTCTAACACTAATCAAACGATTATAAGTTTACTTAGTATGAGTCTTTAATATTTATCCAATATCATTATCATTAACATAATCTAATACTAATTCAAATTAAAAAGTAATCACTTTCGATTTGATAGAGTTAACTCAAAGTCCTAAACCCTTTAGAAGACTTCAATCCAAACTACTATATAAAAGCATGAAAGCCATGCTGTCTCACTCTAGTTTTTCTCCAGCAAATTACCTAGTAGTTGTTCTCTCTCTCTCCCTCTCTATATCTCTCTCTATTATTAAGTCTTTGAATTTGCAAGAACCTCATTTTCTACACTTTTGTTCTCCGCATGCATCTTTGAAAGGTAAGATGCTCAGTACTATTAGTGGTTTTTCCACATCTTTTCAAATACGTTTTAATGTATGAATTTAATTACTTTAGTTCATTGCTCAGTCAGGAGAAATCATGATACATTTTAATGTGCACCTCCGGGTATTACTTAGTGTTCGCGTTATTTTGCAGTGCTTGCTAAAATTATCATTTTTTATGGTGTGATAATTCTTATTTTATGTTGGTAAGAGATTCTATGCGTAATTCATAAAGGGGGGTGTCTCATCCTGATTCTTTTGCGAGCCTTCCACGTTTCAGCTATCTTCACGCACTTAGACTTCGCTTAAGGGAGGATGAGCTCACATGATAGATTCCTTTATCCAACAACCCCATTTTTTAAAATGCATGATAATAAAAGAAGCCCATAACCAAAAGAAAATAAGCAAATAAGATCATAAGGGAATCACAAAACAAAACAAGTGTCATTTTCTTTAACTGGCCAAATAGAGAATACTACAAACCTCAAAAATACATAGAAACTAATGTTTAAAAAATTCACAAAAGAGAATGGAAAGATATTAAAAAATCATTTGAAAAGAGATTCATTCAAATAAAAAACAAAAGAGACATAGTTTAAAAAATACTAGAGACAGCTTTTCAAAGTGAAGAAAGCTTGTGATTATACCGAGAAGAGATGGATTGCAAATAAAACGTAGAATAAAAACAAAGCCACATCAATATTTCACTATTTCCAAATTTTACTTTACAAGAAAAATTTAAAGAAGCCTTTGATTATCTTCAATCTGTTCTCCTAGATTCGGAGTCTCGGGTCCCGTGAATAAGAAAAGAAGTAATCGGTGTCATTAATTTTAAGATTCAGGTACCCAATGAAGGTCTGAGTCCAAATGTTGTCGATTCTATATGCTTGACTATTTTTTGAGTAATTAATGAATACTTTCTCATCACTTTTAGGGTCAAAGTTGCCCAAGTATTCCCTTTCATTCAGAATATAACATATGCTGCCAAACATGTGGAAATACTTGAGATTTGGTTTCCTTCATTTCCCGATTTCATAAAGGGTATGTGAGGTACCCATTCTCAAAGACACACGATTTATGATATAACAAGCTTTATTTATAGCTTCAACCCACAATATAACAAGGAGTTTCTTACTGTTCAACATCACCATAACCATCTCTTCTAAATACTCAATCTTCCTTTTTACAACACCATTTTGCTAAGGAGTTTTATGGGTTGAGAACTCATGGAAAATAATGGACTCTTTACAAAATTTTGAGAAACTAGCATTTTTAAATTATTTTCCATGATCACTCCTAATTTGAAAATTTTAGTCCCCTCAAAACAATTTTCAGTGGTCAATTTTCAAATAAAAATGTGAATCTCTCAAAGATATCAGATTTTTCCTTTAAAAAGTCTACCCAGGTATACCTAGAAAAGTCATCTACACACATAATATACCTTTTGCCACCAAGATTCTTAGTCTAAATAAGTCCCATCAAATTCATATGTGATAATTTTAAATTATTCTGTAGTAAAAAAGTGATCTTGTTTGTGTGTATTTTTAGTTTGTTTTATCTTTTTGACATTAATCGCACATACCTTCAGGCTTTTCACTGAGCCTAGAGACTCTTCTTACTACATTGAGTTTGGTAAGTCATATAAAATCACTATAGTCAATTGTCTCAACTATTTTTATCAATCTATAGTATCAGCCTCAGAAACATGACAAGTAGTTTTAGAGTAAAGAATATTACCTTTATCGCTAGGCCTAGTACCATGCAAGACACAATTACCATCATATTACCATCATTTTCAACATAACTATTAATTCATCACACGGTTGACCTATACTGATCAAAGTTTTTAAGCCTACAATAAATATAACATCATTTAATAGATGGAGTCCATCGACCACAATGGTACCTAAACCTTCAATTTTGCGTTGAGCCCCATTACCATAGGTAACTAATCTACATGTATGTCTCTTATAGTTAGTCAGTAAAGAATGATTTCCAATCATATGCCTAGAATAATTAATATCAAAATATCAGGAGTTAGGAACAATTGATCTATAAGAAATATTGACAACATAGCAATTCAAATCACTCTTTTTGACCTAAACTTATCTCACTCTAGTGCTAACAATGTAATTTAAAGAACCTGTAGCTAAATCATACTTTTCAATATATTGTTGTTTCTTATGCCTATGTACCAATTTTTTTTAAGACAAGCAATGAAAGAGATCATGTACCACAGAAAGTATAAGGGAGTATTGAGTTTTACCTTTTTTTATTTGTGGTGTGAATCAACATTGGTTGTTTACCTCATAAAATAAGTTGAATCGGGGTTTTGGCTCTGGTCAGAACCTCCCTGCAGGAGTCAGATTTTACATCGACTATGATGTTCGCAATTCTGTCAAGCTTTATGACTGAAGTTTATGATATTCTATCAGGGGTTAGACCAGTCAAACAATCGAACAAGTTTCTTTGATAAATTCTAACCGGTTTTTCCTTTTCTTTCCCATCATAACCTCCTTGATGTTTGATATTCTTCCATAGTAGCTCCAATGGTTAGATCGTTAACCATTTCTATGTTGTAATTTAATTGATCAAGAAGCTCCGTGATTTGATTCTCCTTTTCCTTCAAATGTTTGGTTAGGGTTTCTTTTTCTACATCAACTATAACATTTTCTTCTTCAATGAACTCCATAATTACAGGGTGGTGTTACTTTCTTTTTCAATTTCCAAATTTTCTTTCAAGATGATACACTCTAAACATACTCGATTTGGATCTGCAATCTCTCTAACCTGTGAGTCCAAACTTGTAACATAACTTACAACGACTCAAAACTAGATGTTAAATTAACAGTAAGAAAAGTTACCTGGTTGTTAGCAATTATGTCCTCCTCATCTGTATTAGATTCTCTTTTATCTTTTTCACTTCGGGTGGTATTCATGGATTTCTTCGTAAGAAACTTTTTCAGTGCATTGGTACGATCGAATACTATGTGCCCATATCATCACACTTGTGACATTCAATGCAATTTTCAGTATTTTTCATAGTTGTAGATGGATTTTTCCTTAAACTGTTGGAAAATTTCTTCTTTTGTTGAGGTAGAAATTTAGTATCCTTTCATTTTTTATTGTTTTTCAAAAAATCTCTTGAATTGTTTAGTGAACATGGCCACATGTTCATTAGTCTCACTCTTCTCAGTATTAACCTCTTTGTCATCATTTTTAGCTTTGAAAGCAACTCCAAATCCACTTCTTCTTTCTTCTGTGGAAATGTAACTCATATGTCATTACTGATCCCACCAATTCTTCAACCTCCATAGATCAATATTCTTACTCTCTTCAATGGCCGTTACTTTTGAGTGCACTCGATCATGTAAATGTCAAGGAATCTTCTTTACTATCTTTCCCAAAGATTAAGCAGAATTTGTGATGTATCTTAGTTTGGTATAGAAATCTTTCAACTGTTTGTCTTCTCTCACTGTCAATTGTTTGAATTCTAAGTTGAGCATGTGGAGCTTGGATGACTTCACAATGGAAGTTCCTTCATGTGCAATATGAAGTATATCCCAAACTTCTTTAGAAACTTTGTACGTGGAGATTAATTGAAATTGGTTAGAATTCAGAAAATAAGATAGAGCATTTAGAGTTTTAGAATTCCAACTATTATTATTGAAATCTGTAGTAGCCCACACTTCTGCATTTTCTCTATTTTTCTCATGAAACAGTGAGTACTTTATATCCATAAACAATGGAGTGCCAAGCTTTTTCATCAAGGGATTGAACATATACCTTCATCTTAATTTTCTAATAAGAAGTTATGTAAGTTGTGGTTCTTAAAATACAACTTCATAAGTGGAAACACGTTTTTACCTTGATCCACTTGGCTAGTTGGTATTGGCTCTTCTGTCTTCACTTGGATCCTTGTTTTGTTTGAGCTCTTTGTGGACCATTGATCTAAATCAACGGTTGAAGGCAAAGTGGTTAAATGGCTTCCTTTGGCAACTGTAGCGTCACTTCTTCTTCTTCTGGCTTTTTCATACGGTCTGACTGCTTGCTCTCTGTGAGGTGATTCTTGTCTAATTTGAGAGAACTTTTCCGGTGATTGAGAAATAATTCGTCTGCCTTCTTTGTATTAAGCATTAATCCAAACCTTGAGGTTCGGGTTAATTTTTGTTAATTGTTCAGCGTTTTAGGTTGTATTTAACTAATAAATACAACCGGTAAACCTGCAATTGTCCAAGGCAGTGAGGTTGTTCTCTATTGTATAGTATAGGTTATTGTTGGGAGATTCTTTAGAAGATCAATGATCAATAAGGAAGTGGCTATGTCCGGTTTTTGATTTTTGGTTGTAAACCTTTGTAAATCTCTCTCTTGGGTGATTCTTTGCATAGTGATGGGCTCGAGTTATCTCTGAGCCCCCGGAGTAAGCTTGGCCAAACTGGGTGACCAATTCCTTGAGTTCTTTAGTTTCTGCATTTTAATTTTGTTATTTCAATATTGAGTTGTGACATTCTTGGGTGATTAGAGCCCAACAAGTCATATCTAAGTTTTTCTCNTGAGTTGTGACATTCTTGGGTGATTAGAGCCCAACAAGTCATATCTAAGTTTTTCTCGGATAAGACTTTTTAAAAGTTTATCTGTCTGATTATACCAAGTGAAAGTCTTAATACCTATATTAATTAAAAATTAATTCAATTTAACTTCTAGATAGAAAAGTAGTCAAAATTTGCTAATTTCAGTTTTAATGAATCAGACTCGCATGTGCAAGTTAATGTGGAATCACGCTTATGAGGCTATCTCGATCTCTATTGTGC
>CAIGRP010132419.1:0-15390 GCA_903798385.1 Fraxinus cuspidata
ACGACGTCGTTTTGGTTGACGACGGTAAAATTCGACACCTGTAAAAAAATTCTGCCTCTTTTATATAGTTAGGATATGGAATTCATGTAGATTATGCATTGCATCTTCCAATATGACTCGTCCCTTTCAGCTACCCCATAATGACAGAGTTTCTTTGTATTATCCCTAAAAGTTATGCACCAAATAACAGACAAAAATTATTATCAACAAAATCAGTTCAGATGCCTTTTCTCCTTTTGGGTTCTTCTTTGCATGCGCATCAAAAAATGCTTGATATGAACTTGTCATTCTAAAGTTTTTGTAGGGGTTAGAGAAGTCTTACAGAATTTTGTGCCTACATGTATCACTTGCAAAAGGAGGAAAGAATGTTAGGGTTTATTTATTTTTTATTTTTTCATTAGAACTCTCTGACTCCAAATTTATTGAGACTACTGCTTAATTTGCCATCCTTGTTTGCTATTTTCTTATCGAAATAATAATTTTAAAGTAGTAGATTAACGAAAACGAATTCATATAAGACTTTCTATAAGACATGTCAATTTCACAATATATGCTCTAAAAATTCATGGTACTAGTAACTCAAGAGTTGATAATTTGATAATAACTTATGGTATATAATTTTATATTCTAACTTAGTCTTGACGTGAGTTTGAAAGTGCTCCAACGAGGATATTTAATCAACTATATACAAATTTTGTAATGTTTATAAGATTAATCGAAAAAACAATTAGTTTACATAGTTTCTTGACAAGTTTATATAGCAGATTGAAGTTAACAAGTTCATAGAACAGAATGAAATTAATGTAACAACTAACCCACACATGACATGTTATATATTATTCTTTTGAAAGTTCTGTAACATAGATATTTCATCAAGTGTCTTCCACCTTTTAAAGATTTCTAGGATTCATAGTTGCTTGACAAATTCATATAAGATTGAAATTAATGTACATCTAACCTCTACACGTGACATGTTGATATTCTCTATGATCATGTCAAGATCTTATGCACATTGATTTAGGTTAGTGAGTGAAATTTGGCTTAGAAAATGACCCTTGTTCTATCTTGTGGTTCTTACTATTGATACAAAATCTGCAGCCAAAATATTAATCATCTGACAACACTTCCAATTTTTATGGTTGGCTTCTGAAGTTGACCATTAATTGCTTGCTATCCAGAACTACAGCAAGTTTTTTGAAGTCAAATCTATCCCTTTTTTTATTATTAAATGGGACCTTTAGTCGTGTAATCCTCTAATTTTTGTCCCTTATTTGAGAGTGTGTGTAAAGCTTTTCTAGATTCTTGTCTAATTAATTTCAATGATAAAATCATTTGAACAAAGAAATTTGAAGTGCATAAAACCTAGCTAGAAGGCTTTGATTAGCTTAAGGAAAAAAGAGGGGCAATATTTGACTTTGTTTGGGGTGGGGGTTAAATTTGAAAGTTGGTAGAGTCGAACGTCATTGTCGATTATCGTGAGACTAAAGTCATTGTTTAGTAAATTAGGATACATTTTATTCATTAGATAATATTAAATGAGGTCACTGTCATCATAAGCAATGATAATACATTACTAAAGTGTGATATCACTAGAACATCTACTATGCAACCAGCGGCGGAGTTAGAATATTTTATTTGGGTGGCCAAAAATTACATGACAAAAATAATTGTAATAATATAATTGTTCTCCTAACCTACAAGTCCACCTGTTAACCAAAATCTAGATTGCACTTGTAAGGGGAGGGTGGTGTTAGAGAAAGAAACAAGTCATTCCTCATGGTAAATTAGCTACGTGGCTACTGACCCCATGGTCATCCATCTCTAAGGTTGTATTCGTCGGGAAATTTTCATGACTTTGCTGCCCAAGATGAAGGTTTGGTTATCTTAAATTCGTACTTGTTAATTCTAATGACCAACTAAGTAGCATTTGTATCTAATCATCTTTCCAACCTGGAAGTGGTGACAATCATGTTGGGAAATTTTCCCGGGGTTTAGGTGAAATTTCTGCCAATTTTGGAAACAAGTCGACTCATCCTACAGAATTGAAAAACTCTAGAGCCTCAACTCAGAAAGATAATAAGTTGCATCCTCTTGTGTTGTTGTGGTCTAAGCTTGAAAGTACTTATGCTAAGAATAGTCAGATGCCAAACGCTATAGTTAATGCACATGTTGAGGATCAACATTAGTTAATGCACATGTTGAGGATCAACATTTAAACTGTGTCTGGAAGATTTGCCCCCTCTAATTCAATGGCCAATTCAACTCATGCCACAGAGACAAGGAAACGCAACAAGTAATACAATGGACCTTTGAGTCCGGATTATCGTTTACACGATGACTATACTTTAGACTTAATCTACTTTTTTCTAACTCCTATTAGATAAAAGACAAGTAAAGAATGGTAATAGTTACGAATATAATTTTTTTTTTTATGTGGACTCCAAAAACTTAAAACTGATGGAACGTATAAGATGATTGCAAACAATGATTGATAAAAGATTCGAATACGTAATGATTATTATGGCCAAACAAGTTCATCTAATGATCTCCTTAATTCAAGATTCTAACCTAATGTAGTGTTCAATCGAATTCTTTTATTGTATTCAATTTATCCTTCTCAAATACTCGAAAATCTCTGTGTTCCTAAGCATTGACATAGAATTCTCGAACAACATGGATTAAAGCAAGTCATGGTTGCATGGCAAAGGTGTGGCGCTGTTCAATTTGTTCCCGCGTGTAATTCTCATATCCCCTCTCCGGTATATAGTTCTTGTGCACAACCATGTTATTGGATCATTCGGAGCCATCAGCACTAATGACCTTACTCTTGTCAAAGGAGCCGGACGAGGAGGCAGCAGCTTTAGATTTCTTTTAGGAGGCATTGTACCTGTACATGTATAGAAGATGGCAACCCATTAGTAGAAGAAGTAACGAATACAACACGAAAATTATAGCAAAACGCTAAACGTAGCCAAGATGCTGTGTAGTAAGCTAAAATAGGGTAGATGATGTCAATGAGAATGAGCACACAATTCCACAACCACGGCAAGGCATCGAACACATAGGAGACATCAAATATATGACACAACACACGAAATCAACACGGTAAAATTACCCTAATGGAATGTATGTGGAAGTGTGTGAAGTGATATAGATGTGCTTCAAGTGAATGTTCATAAAAGGCCATTACTAAAAACATCCCCGAGTGGACAGGAAAAAATACAATGATGTAATTAGCATGAGGTCGACATGAAAGTTCAATGTGTTATAGTATCAAACACTTAGTAGGCACAAAAGTTCCCACATTGATGCAATAATGTGATACCCAATCACCAAACCCATAAAAAAAAAAAAAAAAAATACTCCGCAATGTACACATCCAATAGCACAAAGCCTAGAGAGGAATTTAAAACTTTACCTCATGTCCTTAGCGTGGATGGGAGAGAAGAACACACAACTAGTACAATGTTAAAATCAAACTCGTGTGTGCGTGTGAAGGTGGTGAGTTTGTGTGGAAGAAGAAGACAAACTGATGAGAGGATGTAGTGGGGAATTGGGAGGGGAAAGAGAAGAGAAGAGAAGAGAAGAAGAAGAAGATGTAGAAGAGGAAAAATAAAATTAGGGATTGGGGAGGGGGTATTCCCCTTTTAAAAACTCGAGACGCAGCGCCCAAGCACCGCGTCTCTGAATATTTTTTTTACTGTAGCGCATGGGCGCTGTATTGCTGAAAAAAACAGTAATTAATTTTTTTTGTGTAATACTGTTACCTCAAATTTACCACTCATGACGTTATCCTCTTCCCCCTCTTGATGATTTGAGTGTCAATCTCCCTTCACTCTTTCGTGCACCCCAAACTTGAGTATGTCCTACAATACGATGAGAATATTACAAATAAGACATGATAAAAAATACGAATGAAATAACTTAAAAATGAAGAACTAAGTAATGAAAAAGGATAGAGTTTGGGTTGCCTTCCAAGAAGTGCTTATTTACAGTAATTAGCTAGATTTTGTGCCACGATTATTCTGGAACAGCTAGGTCAAGGCTTTCTTTAGCGATGGGAAAGTTCTCGACATAGTGTTTAATGCGTTGTCCATTAACCTTGAAATTGCCATTTGTCGGGTGGTATAATTACACTGTACCGTAATGAAATACTTGGGATACCATAAAAGGCCCGGACAATCTTGATTTCAATTTTCCTGGGAACAGCTTAAGTCTAGAGTTGTACAAGAGTACTTGATCCCCTACGTTGAAAATATGTTGTTGAAAGTTTTTGTCATGCACTGGTTCGTCCGTTCTTTGCAGATAGATGCATTTTCATAAGCTTCTCTTCTGAACTCTTCCAATTCGTGAAGTTGCAATATTCTTGTTTCTCTAGCCTTTTCAAGGTCCATATTCAACTACTTCAATGCCCAATATTCCTTTTGCTCGAATTCTACTGGTAGGTGGCAAGCTTTACTGAATACTATACGGTATTGTGACATTCCAATCAATGTCTTGTAAGCGGTGCAATAGGCCTACAAAGCATCGTCTAATTTTTTTGGATCAATCCTTTCGGGATGCATTCACCGTGAGTTCCATAATCCTTTTCAACTGCATGTTTGATGTTTCAACCTGTCCACTCGTCTGAGGGTGATAGGGTGTGGCTATTTGGTGTTGTACTCCATATTTAGTAAGAGTCGCCTGAAATAACCGATTATAGAAGTGAGTTCCACTATCACTGATGATGGCTCTTGGAGATCCATAGCGATTGAAGATATTTTTCCTTATGAAATCCACCACTACTCTTGCATCATTGGTGGGTAACGCCTTTGCTTCTACTCATTTGGAGACGCAATCCACTTCAACTAGGATATATCGATTGTTATAGAACGATGGAAAAGGTCCCATAAAATCAATGCCCCAAACATCGAATAACTTCACTTCCAAAATATTGTTTAGGGGCATCTCGTGACGGGTAGAAATATTACCTGTTAGTTGACATTTATCACAAGATTTGCATAAACTGTGACAGTCCTTAAACAACGTTGGCCAATAGAAACCACTTTGAAGCACCTTCACTGCAGTTTTAGTCGGGCCAAAATGCCTTCCATACGCCAAAGCATGAACCCTGGAAAGTATTGGTCTCATCTCATCCTCTAGCACACATCTTATGATAATCTGATATGCCCCTCTTCTGTATAAATGTAGATCATCCCAGTAATAAAATTTCACCTCATGGAGAAGTTTCTTCTTCTACTAATAAGTGAAGTCTGGATTCACATGCCCACTTGCTAGGTAATTAAAAATGTGTGCGTACCAAGGAGCTTGTTCCAACTGCAAAAGTTGCTCATCAGGAAACATTACATTGATATCCAAATCGTCAAACTCTTCCACCTGCTCCAGCCTCGATAAGTGATCCGCTACCTATCCGCTACCTGGTTTTCTGTCCCCTCCTTATCATGAATTTCAATTTCAAACTCTTGCAATAACAGAACCCACTAAATCAACTGAGGTTTTGCATCTTTCTTCTCGAATAAATACTTCAAAGCTGAATGGTTTGTATAAACTATATCTTTTGAACAAATTAAATACAAATAGAATTTATCAGAGACAAACATCACTGCTAGCATTTCTTTTTTAGTTATTGCGTAGTTGATCTGAGCATCAGTCAATGTTTTGCTGGCATAGTAGATGATATGCAAGACCTTTCCCTTTTGTTGAGCTAACACTGCTCCCACTATGAAATCACTAGCATCACATATAAGTTCAAGTGGTAGTTCCCAATTTTGTGCCACTATAACAGGTTCAGATGTTAACTTTTCCTTAAGAGTTTTAAAAGCATTTAAACACTCATTAGTAAAGATAAATGGCACATCATTCTCCAGTAGATTGCACATGGGTTTAGTAATCTTCGAGAAGTCCTAGGTGAATTGTCTGTAAAATCCTGCATGACCTAAAAAACTTTGAATCCCTTTGACAAAGGTAGGTGGCTGCAATTTTCAATTACCTGTATCTTTAGTTTGTCGACTTCAATACCCTGTGATGAAATCCCATGACCTAGCACTATCCCTTATTTTACCATAAAGTGACACTTTTCCTAGTTGAGCACCAGATTTTTCTCTTCACACCGTTGTAAGACAAGTGATAAACGTTCCAAGCAGTCATCAAATGAATCTCCAAATACAGAGAAGTCATCCATGAATACTTCTATGTATTTTCAGAGAATATTTCCATCATACATCGTTGAAAAGTTACCCGTGCGTTGTAGAGACCAAAGGGTATTCTTCTAAAGGCAAAAGTACCGTAAGGACATGTGAATGTTGTTTTCTCTTAGTCTTCTAGAGCAATTGCTATCTGATTATACCATGAATATCCATCCAGAAAACATTAGTGAGAATGACTTGCTAACCGTTCCAACATCTGATCGATAAAGGGCAATGAGAAATGATCTTTTCTGGTGGCTTTATTCAGCTTCCTATAATCTATATACACTCTCGATCCCGTTACTAACCGTGTTGGTATCAGTTCGTTGTTCTCGTTCTTCTCTACTATAATTCCACCATTTTAAGGTACCATATGTACTGGACCCACCCAAGAACTATCTGAAATGGGGTAGATAATTCCTACATCGAGCAATTTCAGCACCTCTTTTCTTATTACTTTATTTAGAGTTGGATATAATCTACGCTGCCCCTCCACATATGGCTTAGACTCATCCTCCATCAAGATTTTGTGTATACAAAGAGTAGGACTGATTCCTCGAATATTAGCTATAGTCCATCCAATTGCAGTTTTGTGCTCCCGAAGTATCCCCAATAACTTATTTTCCTCTTCTTCTGTCATGTCATTAGCAATTATTACTGGAAAAGTTGTAGAGTTCCCCAAATATGTATAACGAAGATGGAATGACAAGGGTTTTAACTCCAGAGTCGACACTTTCTCCACTAAAGGCACCGAGGGTGTAGGATTGGAACCAAGAGACTCGTATTGCCAATGTTTCTTTCCAATTGGTTGTTCAGCCAAGCTTACTGCACATTCTGTGCCGTCTAACTTTGCTCTCTCAAATTGTGCGCTGTTTGCCTCACGTAAAATTTCTGGATGTGTTGCATTAAATGTATCAGCCACAAGCTCATCAAGAACATCCACTTGGCAACATGTATCTGAGGTCAACGGGTGTTTCATTGAACATATTGAAAATGACTTGTTCATTGTCCATTTGAAGAATCATTTTTCTGTCATAGACATCAATTAATGCTCGCCCAGTAGCCAAGAACGATCTTCCCAGGATTAGAAGAATGTTTGAATTCTCTTCCATGTCCAAGATAATGAAATGTGTCGGGAAGATGAATTTATCAACTTTGACGATCACATCTTCAATGATCCCCTTTGGCCTTTTGATAGAACAATCAGCAAGTTGCAATGAGATTGTTGTAGGTTTAGCTTCCCCCAATCCAAGAGACTTATACATAGAGAGTGGTATCAAATTAACACTAGCACCTAATTCACATAAAGCATGCTCGAAATAATTAGAACCAATGGTGCACGGTATAGTAAAACTCCATGAATCCTTTAATTTAGGAGGTAATTTTTTTAGGAGAATTGCACTGCATTTCTCGTTCAAGCATACAGTCTCATGCTCTTTCAGCTTTCTCTTGTTGTCCAGGATCTCTTTCAGAAATTTTGCATAACTGGGTATATGTGCAATTGCATCTACAAACAGGATGTTTATATGTAGTTTCTTGAAAATTTCAGCAAACTTTGCAAATTACTGGTCTTCTTCTTCTACAACTGTTGAGGAAAGGGAATCGGTGGCACATAGGCCTTGACGGGATTTGGTGCTTTGACTTAGGTAGTTCTTCTTTTTCTTTATTTTTATTTTCATTTCTTGCTGATTTCTCATCTTCAGGCGCCCCTTCAACTTCTACCTCTTTTTCTCGTCTATCTGGCCTTTTCACATGAATCTCAGGCAGTTGTACTCCACTCCTAGTTGTAATAGTTTGCACTTGCTCCTTTGGATTTATCATTGTATTTCCCGGTAATGTCCCTTGTGGGCGTTCTACAAGCTGTTGAGCTATCTGACCAATTTGTGTTTCCAATTTCTTGATCGATGCCTATTGATTCTGGAAATTCGTATAGATTTGCTGGAACGCTTTGTCTGTCATTTGCATATATTGGTTGAACATCTCCCCAAACTTGGTTTTTTCTCTTGCGGACATTATTTGGAACATTCGTGGGCTGATTATCAGACCATTTGAGGTTCGGGTAATGTTTCCATCCTGTGTTATATGTTTGTGAATATGGGTTAAAATTTCGAGAGCCATTCTGAATGAAGGTGACTCGTTCCTCAAGAAAGCCCATAGATATACAGTTTTCTATTGAATGATTAACTCCACAGTTTTCACATGATAGACCACTCATTACTGTGTGTGCTCCCTTTGTTTGTTTCACCAATAATTCTACTTACTTTGTCAAGGCTGCTATCTACGCATTGGTAGATGATGTGTTATCAAGTCATACATCCTAGATGCTCTCAGTAGTACCACTTTTTCTGATGAAAACATTGAATGTGTAGTGGCAATAAGCTCAAGTCGATCCAAGATTTGTTGTAATGATTTTCCTATTCAATATCCATCTGTAGAGGAATCCATCTGAGATTTTGATAGTGGTGAGAGTCTGGTGTAGAAGTAATGCAGTTGATTGCCAATTGGGATTCCATGGTTTAGACACTTTCGCATAAACTCTTTGAATCTGTTCCATGCCTCATGATAGCTCTTTCCATCCTGCTGTTGAAAGGTTTGAATCTCCAACCCAAGTTTAGCTATTTTTGTCGGTGGAAAGAATCTGTTGCAGAATTTTCTGGTAAGGTCTTCCCATGTAGTAATGCTTGCATGAGGTTCAGCGTCCAACCACTCCAATGTGATATCTCTAAGTGTATATGAGAATAAACATAATTTAATAGCATCTTCATTGACCCCCATAGCATGAAAATTCTGATAATTTTGGAGAAATCTAGAGATGGGTGTATTCGGATTTTCATGAGACAACCCGTAGAATTGGAGAGTATTGCTCATCAAATTGATCCATTCTGCCCTTATTTGAAAATTGTTTACCTCGAAATCTGGATACACAATATTGGAGCACTCAGGTGCAACTATGGGTATCAAGAACATTGAAACATGCAAATTTCCTTCATTTATTTCCCTTCGCTCTTGCTGATGATTAGGTGGTGTAGTTACTCTTGCGGCAGCATGTCCAGTTGGCTGAATATGAATTGGAATATTTTGATCATCTACCATTTAATGTTGCTATTTTTGTTTGTGTTCTTTGCGTCTTCGTTTGAAGGTGCATTCTATATCTGAGTCAAACGGTTCAAGCTCGTCGCCTTGGCCATGGAGCATGCAACGAACACCTTTTTCTGTAAATGAGAGAAATTAAATAAATCAAATAACAGTTAAAACTAAAATAAACTAAGACTAAAATTAAATAGTCCCCAGCAACGGCACCAAAAACTTGTTGCGTTTTTTAGATCGCAAATGTACGATATCATAACAAGTAATACAGTAAACCTTTGAGTCCAGATTATCGTTTCACAATGACTATACTTGAGGCTTAATCTATTTTTTTCTAACTCCTATTTGATAAAAGACAAGTAAAGAACGGTAGTAGTTACGAATATATTTTTCTTTTGTGGACTTCGAAAACTTAAAAATAATGGAAAGTATAAGATGATTGTAAACAATGATTGATAAAAGATTTGAATACGTAATGAATATTAGGGCAAACAAGTTCATATAATAATCTCCTTAATTCTTAATTCAAGATTCTAAACTAATGTAGTGTTCGGTCGAATTCTTCTATTGCATTTAATTGACCCCTCTCGAGTTCTCATTGAGCATATTTGTCTAATTCAATTCTATATTTCTATGCGAATTACCCTTAGTTAAACGAAATATAGTTCTAAGAATTCCTACTATGACCGCAATAATTAATATATGTATCTCTAGACGTTATACTACTACACCGGATCTTATTATATGATCTAAGCTTCAAACTCAACTCTCGATTTGTAAGAAACTCAAGTAATCATCTAATTATTGGCCAAGTAATTCAAAGCATTAAGCTCATAGCAAAATCAACACATAAACGAATAAACCACAGAAACCTTTGAATAAAAGAATTAAGGATCACAAAAGACTACATTGTTTGCCCTACATTGTTTGCCCTAATCAAGAGTTTAGTTACGCATAATGAAAAATGAAAAACAAATGAATAAATTTGAGTACATCACCGGATTAATTGAATAAAGATATGGAAAAGAATAAACTTCAAGGTATTCTTCCGTTTCCAATCTTTGTTTTAATCTTGAATCCTGTGATGAATTTCTTTTCTTGATTTAACTCTTCGATCGCTCGTTGTATCTCTCTTTTTTCAATGTTTGGAACCCCCAAAATGTGCCTCTTTTGGTCTGTTTATATTTCACTCTCTTGGTTGACAAGTTTGGAGTCTTTTCTTGGCCTTCTCGCTGCCCAAATCAGTAAAAACCTACGTTGGTGGCGTAGCGCCTAGGCGATAGGAGGCATTGTCCATGCAGCGCCTTGCTGCTTTTCTTGGGTAAAAGGGCAGGGCCCAGCTGTATTTTTTTACCCCTTTTCCAAGGCTCTTGGGCGCCTATTTTCTGCCTCATTCTACCACTTTGGCTAATTTATACACTTCAATACCCATTTTTCACCTCTTTACCATACCTTCAAAACAACACTAGCAAACTCATTAAGACGTTCTATAATCATAAAATTAGGCCAACAATTAAGCTAAATTTGGTATAAAACTCGTGCGTAAAACACCCTCATCATGGATGTTTACGGTAGAAATACTCTTTCCGATCCCAAATTATTTTTAAGATGTCATGGAAGCTCGCCAGTACATTGACCAAGACTATAGACGCTTTGATTTAGAGGACAAACTATTGTCCCAACAACTGCAACAACATCATCAACATAGTTTAATGCCTCTTCATAATACACAACTGAATGAGGCAATGCTTCAACGAGTGCCAAGTCGGAGTGTGATACACTACCAACAGTTGTCCAATCAAACAGTGCAAGATCTGGAACACTTTTTGGCCCTTCAATTGCAAGAGTAGTGGCAGTTGCAACTTCAACAACAGCAGCATCAATAGTTCCATCAAAAGCAAATGATCTTGAAAGAGCAACAATAGTCCTAGACCAGACAAGTGCTTTTTGAATAGCTACTGTAGAATCAAATTTAGGAGTCTGATCATGGGCAGTTGCATAATGATTCTCTTATATAAAAAAAAAAAAATTGGGTAGGCCACTGACCACCCTTGCCCTTAAGTGTCCGTCCCTATGCAACTATCAATTACTAAAATATTTTTGTGACATAATCAAAATAGTCATTGTTTGAGAAAAAATAAATAAATAAATAAATAATTCTCTTAAATACAAGTTGACATGGACTCTGTCAAGCTACATGAAAAAAAAAAGATGAAGAGGAAACCATTTAGAACTCCGTCTAGAGGCTTTTTTTTTAGACATGTTGACTCATCAATTTATTTGATTTTCTTTCTATATTTAGAGCAATGAATTTTCTCTCTTCCTTCACATTTTATTTATTTTATATTTTTTCATAAATCACCAACGATTGGTTGAAATCGGTGTTCTAAAAAATGTAAAGCGTGTCTAGACGTGGAAGCGTAACTGTTGGCCTCTTTTTTGTAAGGGTGACGTGGACAATAGATACCGGGCTCACTCGCATCCACGCAAACAAATTTCAACATGTTTTGACCGGGGTCTTGGACAAAAGTTGATGATATTTATGAACATTGGAGATGCTTTATGACGCGAGACAAAAATATTCAGATACTGACAATATGATAAAAATGATTGCACATTAATAAACAATCACAAAATACTTAATCAAAACAAGACAAACTAAACTCAAGCAAATAAGTGTGAAATAAAAAAGAAAGAAGATCAACTATGGCCTTTAGTGTAAAAAATTGTATTATATTCAAATGTTATAATAATTGCTATTTATAGAGTTGTAGCCGAAGTAGTAACCGTTGAATAAGAATCATGTGGCATATTTCTTAGGTCCAAGCCTCACATTACTAGCGTGATACACATTTAATACATAATAGGTTGTAGGTGTAAGGCAATGTACTTACAGTCAATTGTGTTATGGCTATAGGAGTGGTGGTAGGTGCAGTAGAAAGGTGTCTCGTCCCTATTTCTGGACTTAGAACTTCGCCCTCTACCCTTTTCCCTTTGTGGAAACTGTAGGTTGGACCTTTCTTGGTGTATCTCAATACTGGGGTTGACTTCCTCATAAGTTAAAGCTGGAACTGTATTTAATGATGATGTAGCCAAGGCTTGTTCTGAGTTGAGAGTGGCCGGCTGTTTGACCTGGTGCTCCATCAAGTAGGAGGTGAGATAGTTTCTTCATTGTCTTTGAAGATGTGAGAGCTCCTGATTAGCCATATTGCGATGATATTTCAACTTTTCATTGATAATCTCTTGCCTTATCATTTCTTGTAGGATGTCTAAGTGGTAGGATCTTGTTTTGCACGTCTTTCCAAGAGAGAGTTCGTGTCTAGTCCTCTTCTTAGGGTTGATAGTGCTTCTCTATCGATAATTTTTACACAGTGGGTCATTTCATAAGTGAAATGGGATAATAAGCTTTTCAATAACTCTCTCTGATGCTACCTTATGTCTTGGAGGCACTGTATAGGCCCTTCTTTTTCATTTCTAGTTGCGAGGTGTTTAAAGAAAGCCTTTTTGAAGTATGGCCAACTTATGATACTTCCTTCTAGAATTCTGTGTGCCACACTTTAGCCGCCACACTTTGTGTCAAGTGGAAAGCTCTACATTTAACAGCAGGGGAGGAACCCCATAGGCTCATATAAGTTTTGAAGCCCTTGAGGTACTTTGCAAGATCGTCTCTTCCATCGTTTCTTGGAAATTTTAGGAAGTATGAAGTGGCTTGGGACAAGGACTTCCTTAAGTTCCTGAGAAAATGGTAAGTTGTCATCATCGTTGTCGAGGTCACCAGACCTTTTGTTGTTCATCTGAATCTTTATCCTTTTTTACTCGAGGTCCCTGAGGTGGTTGCAAAAGACCTGCTTGATTCCTGGCCTGTTCTGCCCTCCACAGGCGCATATTTCTAAGTGGAAGATTATGAGTCAAGTTGTAGTGGGTATGTTCATTTTGTCTTTCAAACTGAGACGGTCCCTACTGCCTATTTCTAGTGCAGGATGAGGTTGGGCCTGCCTATTTCTAGGCCTTTCGGGGCTCAACTTGTCAAATATAATTATGGATCTCTGGGGCATGTCTTCTGGTTCATAATTTAGAGAAAAGTTGTTTAGAACATTGGACCAATTAGTGGCGTTGTTGGTGGACACGTCTCTTGATCTATGATTGATTTCATCCTTAATGTATTGATCATAACAAACAAGATTAATATTATTTCTAACAATTGATTTTGATGATGATAGTTTAACGTTAAAATCAATCAAGCATTACTAAAATCAACACATAATAAATTGAACTCGAAATGAAGATCAAAATGAAAATTAAGCATTCAAGTCAATTCATTCGAGACAAAAGCTTAAAAGATCAAAATCAAGACTATCAAATTGAGCTCATGAAGAAGAACAAGATCAAGAGTTTAAGAGCCAAATATGAAAGAAATTTCGAAGCAATATAAAAAATTAGGCTTTCGAGATCATATGTAAAGGTATAACACTTTCATCTTTAGTAATAAATGACAATAGCTCAAAAATCATTTCGTGCATGAAGAGTTATTTTCATATCAATTGCATAAAATATTTTTGATCAAAAGTAAGATTGATCTTTCAAAATGTACTTGAACTTAGATCATATATCTTTAAAAAAAAAAGGTCTGATTTTTCCTATAAAATGGTTATATTAGTCATTCGGAAATTGACGATCGACCGAACAGGCCATTCGGTTTGACATAAAATTTGGCATTTTTCACCTCTATAAATACCAATTCATTTGTCATTTATTATAACTATTTTAGAGCATTCGAGTGAGATTCTTTTAAACTAAAATTATATTGATTTTTCATCTCATTTATTATTATCAAATCATTTAATTTTGAAAAACTTTTGATCAAATTAACTTTTGAAAATCTAATCATCAAAATTTTTCATTTGAAAAATATTCTTTGAACTTGCATTTTCACATTCATTTAAATTTATTTTTCATAGCAAAAACTTTGATTGTTGGATCAAACCTCTTGAATCATTTCTCTTATCAAAATTTTTCATTTATCTTTGTGCTTAATTTATCTATATCAGTTTTAAAAGAGATATATTTTTGAAGTAGATTTTTACACTTACATAGTATAAACTTTTTTTCTTCTTCTTTATATTGAAATTTTGATTGATTGAACTAAACTTGTAAAATCATCATATTCATCAAAATTTCTCACTTCTCACTTAGTACTTAATTTATTACAATCATCCATTAAAAGAGATATATTTCTTGAGAAGATTTTTGAACCTACATTGTCTTTATTTCTTCATCTTCTCATTGAAACACTTTGATTGGTTGAATCTAATTTTTGACTATCATATTCATCAAAGTTTTTCATCTAACACTTGAGCTATCATTTATTACTATTCATTGAATTGTTATCCTCTCTTAGTACTTAATTTGTTTGTATTATTTATCAAGAGATGAATTTCATTGCAAAATCACTTTGATAAAGTGTGGGCTGTGTTGAAATCTCTTAAAGATCAACATTATATAAGGATCGGTACTTCTTGTTTCTAAGTCACCGGAAGCACTGTAAAAGGTTGGATTGCATCATAAGTCAATCAACATAGTGAAAAGGCCTTGCGTGCCAGAGAACTTGGTGATGGAGGATGTAGATAATTGCTTTGGATCGAACCTCCACAATTATATCGTTTGCATCATCTCTCCTTTTTACTTATCACTTTTATATTTGTGTTTACTATTTGAATTAATCTATTTAGTCTTTACTTGCTTGAATTTAGATTATTCTTCGAATTTTTTTTAAAACCAATTCACCCTCCTCTTGGTTAGTTATTCTTGAGCTATCAATTGGTATCAGAGTTAGGTGCTCAATTATTAAAGATTTTACAATCTTTGAGTAAAGGGTAACCACATTTTTCAAAATTTTGAGGGACATTCTACAAATCGTCCTCATTTACTTAATGGTACTTATTATAACTATTAGAAGACTAGGATGACAATATTTATTCATCAATAGATTATAAACAATTTTGAGTAGTGGCTAATCACATTTTTCAAAATCTTGAGGGGCATTCTACAAATCGTCCTCCTTTATTTGATGGTACTCATTATAACCATTAGAAGACTAGGATGACGATATTTATTCAAT
>CAIGRP010132428.1:0-10806 GCA_903798385.1 Fraxinus cuspidata
TGGCATAGAAAGGGACACCATCCGGCAGTAGGCTGCTTCGCTAGACAACCCTCTCCTTCTCTCAGTCATTTCGGGATGAAAGAAAACTTGATTGCAATTTGTAGAAAGTTTGCAACATAAAATTAAAATGCATTGGAAACAACTTGATCATTGATTGCTTGAAAGCTAGAAATTACAATTCTTGAAAGCAGGAAATTACAATGGCTAGTGCAGGGGGCGAATACTAGAAAGCTTGAAAGATATTTGAAAGACTAATACCCCCTATAATAGAGTTGTGAACAAAAACCTAAGTGACGGCAGTAGACATCAAAATGCCGAGGAATACTAAAATTTTCTAATTTCCAACTATTTTACAATTGAATTAAAATATTTACAATGTGTGAGTCAATGGGCTTAGATAAAGTTGCGGTCCTTGACACACGGGCTGGGCTGGCTCGAGCGAAGCCCCAAAATGGGGCTCGGCACGAGCCACGGCTCGGTGGAATTGAGCTCGAGCAGAGCTCGGCTCGGGCTTTTTCCGGGCCGAGCCGGAGCCGACGAGCTTTTTTGTCATCCTTATTCATATCTTTCATTCCACTATTAAGTCAATGTAAGTCGAAAACTTATTTTCAACTTATGAGTACACATTGTCCAATAATTTCATTATTAACGTAACTGAATGACATGTAGACTATAATCTCTTACTATCTAAGAGTGACAAATTATCTATTGATCATTCACAACCTTTATATGATTCTTGACATATTCGAACGATGTCGTATTAGTGATCTTTGACATAACAACATCGAACATCATCCAAGTATGATCATCCTCATCTAAGATACCATGACGACTTCAAGTCAAATGACCAATTCCATTACTGAACGTTAGAGATAAACTACTAATACTTAGATAGTTATCCATGTGGAATCTCCTCAACGGGTCTCCAATATTATGTTCTATAACAAAACATCAACGTGTTCATTTAAGTGTCATCGCACTTTAACTTGTGAGATTAGCTACTTCACAAGTAAGAAATAACACACGTGATGGTCTATTCTTAATAAAAATATCTATATCGCGTTATTACTTATGACCACAGATGATTTTATGATTCAATCATATGTAATTTGTATCTCACAATCACAACTTCTTGTGATTAACAAATTACCAAAACTTGAATCTACAAATTCTATTATTTGATTTATTAAAACATTAATTCAATAAAATAATAGATCTTGCCATAAATATGTATAAAATATATATTAAACGTGTTTATGTCCAAAGTTAATTGGATTTAGGGCATAACACTTACACTCTAGCTTCCAATGGATGGAGTCTAACGGTGGGGTTGTGGGTATTGTGGTGAGAGGTCAATAACGAGGAGGAGATGTCTTTCTTTGAATTTCAAACGATACACCAGCTAAGGATTATTGCAGTTAAGTTGATGGTAGAATGGAGTGTAAAATCAGTGACCCGAGTTCACCCATTGTCTACATTAGAAGACTGAAGTGCCAAAAAATTAATAACGGGGACCCAATTGCAACTGGCGTCAGTTTACGGACTCCAACTGTGGGTTCCCCGAAACCCCCACCCACTCCACTACAAAACTACTATAAAACCTAATGAAGAAAATTATTCCGCCTCAATCCCTTGTCAAACATCAAATTTTATTTCTCACCAAATCAGTTAACATTATTTGTTGTTCCGTTTTGTTTACACTCAAATCAGGTAAAAGTAGCATTTTTTATTTCACGAGCTTTGTTTTTTCTTCTCGAGGAATTATTTTTTTTCAGTTCTTCACATGATTTTGTTCCAGTTATTTTTTCAGGCCTGAAAGCAAACTTCATTATTGCAGAATTGCAGTTGCTGGTTGTTTTGAAACACCGATCAGGTACTAGTTCATTCTTCTTTGCAGTTTAGAGCTCAACGGAAGAAAAAATATAATTACTGCATAATTTGTATGTTACTGTGCGGTGCGGGTAGGCGTAGTAGAAAATTTGCTGCCTTTCAATCTTCTTATAATAGGTTTTGTGTAAATTTTAGGTTTATTTTATTTGCTTGTGATGTGATTCATCATTTTGATTTTTCAGAATTCGAGCTGCGTATACAGATTATTATTATTATTATTATTATTATTATTATTATTATTATAAATGTCATTAGTATTTATATTCTTTAGCTTCTATCTCCATCTAACTTCTTTGTTCTTTATTCATATGGGTTGCATAATGGTTCTCAAATTTTGTCAAACGTATTGGATACCGTGATGCAATTTCAACAGAACCTGACCAAACAGGACGATTTTAGTGCATTTAGGTTCTTGTTGTACTCATGGAATCAGTTCCACGTGTAGAATTCCTATTTGAAACTAATCCAGTCCGGTTGCAAAGAAACCTTACAGAACTGGTATTTGTCCACTCTTAGTATTTATTAGCACTTCTGAAAGTTTTTACCTATTGAACTTGTCAGCATGAGTGTGGGCTTATATCCCTGTTTGTTGGGCTTATAAGTAATTGCAAAGCGTTTTTTTTTATTAAGAACGTCAACAGCTAGGGTGGGGGTTTGTTATCCGTAGCTGCTTCCTAAACTATAAATCACATTGTTATATGTTATGAACTAAATCCTAAATAGGGTTTTTAATCTGCAGATTAGCTTTGAAAAGTTGGAGGGGCCATGGATATGGAGGCAACTAAATCTTCGGTCCAGAGTGAAAAAATAAACAGGTAAACTGATATCTATCAATTTGTTTTACATTTTTTTGATTCAGATTCTTTTTCTCCCTACGAATTATAATTTTTGTTCAGAGAAACTCTGCAATTGGTTGCTGTATTAAAAGAAATGAAGGAAGGTTTGGATACTGTGAGGACTAAAGTTCAGGCTTTGACAGCTAAGGTATTAATGATTCCCAATAGAACCTATTTTCATAATGCCAATGAAACTTTCTGTATGTATAGAAAATGCAAGCTATATTATCAAACAGGCTCTGCTCAGCTTTGGAACATTATCATTGAAAAGGATTTAACTAGTTCTTGATTTATCTTGTGGATGGAAGTAGTGCATAATTAAGTTGAGAATTTTTAAATTATGAAAACTGTGAAATATGGGATCAGATTACAATAGTAAAGCTGCCATGTGCTTTTTCATTTTTTCTGTTGATCAGACTGTTTTTTTTTAATCTCCCCCTCCTGCTTGTATTGTTCTTATTGCTGGATGCTAGATTACTGATAGCTTGGGCTTTGAAATCTGTAGAAATTAGATTGACCGAAACTCATATCATTAGACAAACATTCATGATATGCTTACCACGAGTTAGCACTCTATTTCACTTTGACCAATGGAAGGCCCGTCACCTTTCGTCACACTTTTGATTAGTCTTGGACCTCTTGGTTCTTTACTTTTTCTCCAACCGGACGCACAGTGGAGTGGGGGAGGAGAAGGAAACTAAAGGATAATTAGATTCTGTATTATGTAAAAAACAGGGCTTTCACTGGACATGGGAGGAAACAGTTCTCTCATCCCTCTAGGTTGGCAGTTTCTACTTTTTTCATTCTGTTTGATTTTGCTCAATTTTCTAAAACTTGGGATTCGAAAGGTTATTTTGAAAGTAGAAGAATGGCTTAATAAAGCGAATTATTGATCTCTTCATGGTTGCAATTCGCTTGCGAGAAATGGAGTTACAGCAAAGAATTAAGAGTGAGTAAGAAAATATTTGTTTTCTGCTGTGAATTTTAGGAAGTAAAGTCTTCTTTATTTCATTCTGAAACGAATTGACCGTGTATTATATTATTTGAAGTCCTATAATCCATGATTGTTGACTGTTTATTCCTTAAGTATCCACTTCTATGAGCATCATTTCTCATTGTTAATTTTCATGATGTTGTCAGGCTGAAATATTGACCTTATTCATTCTTATTGAATTGTAAAATAAACACGTGACTGGGAAAAGTCATGAGAAGTTTTTGATTTCTTTCGTTTTAATCCTCCGTCTTTCTGTCTGCAGGTGAAAGCAGAAAATTTCCGCACCGCAGATGGAATAAGCTATCTCGAGGCCAAACATTTACTGCTTCTATACTTCGCAAGGCAAAAGGGTTATCGATTCAGGGACATCCTGTAGTTCAGAGCCTTGTTGAGATAAGATTATTCTTAGAGAAGGTATATCCTTCTGCAACCTCCCCGTCTCCCCTGCCCCCAACCCCTGAAATAGAAGAAATATACAATTACCTCACACCCTCACCCCACCCCCACCCCCATGCCCAACAAGAAGAAAGATAATTACACAAAAAAAAAAAAAAAAAGATCAAAACACCTGGTGTAACCAAGTTTGCCTGCATGTGCGCATGCTTTCCTATATAGTCATTTCTTATTCAGTGAGAAAAATAGATGGATAAGATTTGTTGCACGCCATAAATTTTCGGTTGATATACATTTTCTACATTGCCTTGCTTTTTTCAGATTCAACCTATTAACACAATTCATTTTTATCACCTGGTTGTATGCAGATTCGCCCTATTGACAAAAAGCTTCAATACCAAATTCAAAAGCTAATGAAAGTTACAACCAACCAAGTGGAAAAATCAGGTTCTACTGAGGAAGAAGCTGATACAATTCAGAAGACTGAGGACTTGTTGAAATATCGCCCAAATCCAGACTTGCTCGTTAGCAAAATTGACAATGCTTCAGAGGCAAGTCAGTCATACATAAAAAAAAAAAAAAAAGGTTATGATATAATGCTGAAACGGAAACTGATTATTTTCATTATCAAAATTTTCATCAGAGTGAAGAAGTTCAAAATTTAAATGTTGCTTGCGTAGTATCTGCTTGAGTTTGTTCCTTGATTGTATGCAAAATGACTAGATGAAAGTTTTTATCAACTGCAAACCTTTATTTTTTCCTCAAGTGCGTGCCATGCTTACAGGATGGTGATGGTGTGTATCGGCCTCCAAAAATGGCTCCTGCTGCTATGGAGGAAGATAAGATGTCAAGACAGGAGAGAAATGCTTTCAGGAAAGAGAGAGAAAATATGCGACAAGCGAAGCAGAGTACTTATGTAAGAGAATTGATGAATGATCTGGAAGGAAGACCTGAAGAGGTGCGAAGATTTAGCAATTTGTGAGATATACAGTATTTAAATGATCATCTCTTAATTATAATTTTTTTGATCTTGGAAAAGTACAGATAACAGAATCTGTAGGACCTGAAAGTAGAGAACTGACGAAGTATATGGAAAAGATGGAAGAACGCGCACGACAAGAGGAGGAACATTTCACACGTGCTCCTCTTACAAAAAGGGAGAAAAAGACTATGAAACATTTGAAGAAGTCTAGAAATGGGTAAGCTCAATGGTGCATTATAGCCCATTTATTTTTAATTTTCCTTTGATGAAATATGTTGAATGAGTTATGTTGCAATATGATATATTTATTTTCATTTCTGCTAGCTGATTTATGGTTGCTTTCTCTTCACACATTATGCCAGTTTACAAGGTCTGACAGAGAGTTTCTACGATGAAATTAAAAGTTTACCTTTAGGCGACAACTTTAACAAGGAATCGACCACCTTTGACGCTGGTAGCAGTGGAGATAGAAAACTGAAGAAACGCAAGGTATATACTGAAATTAATACATTTTTAACCATCTAGTTCTGCATTTTAAAGCTTTGTTTAATGCCTGTACTGTTATCTTCAATTGTAGCTTCCTTCTATAGTGATCTAAGAGCATGTTTGGCTAAGGCTATAATAAAAGGTAATAGTACTTTTTTGGAAATTTAGTAAATATTTACACTTTTAAAAAGTAAGTGTTCCAACTAAAAATCTCAAAAAACGTAACTTTTTTTGAAAAAAGCTCAAAATTTAAACCCTAACTTTAAACTCTGTGGACTTTTAAGCTTAACCAAACAGGCAGGATGCATCTATGTCCAAATTTGCATTTCTTGGACTTCGTTAAAAAATTAACAATATCTCAGGGCATATAAACGGTTGTATGAAGGGATGTTGCATGCAACATACTACCATAATCATTCGATTTCCCAGCATAAATTTTTTTTTTATTGGTCCGTGGACTCTCTAACTTTAAACCCTAGGATTCAATAATCTCTCGTGCACTGTATGATATTGGCCCTGGCCATGTGGCACCCCTCTATTGGTGAGGTTGGGGGGGGTCTGTGGACTCCCTAACTTTAAACCCTAGGATTTAATAATCTCTCGTGCACTGTATAATATTCTTCTGTGAGATAACTCAGAACAGGCCCTCATTCACACTTTCTTGTCTGACTAAAGTAAAATCCTACATATGCATTTGATATATATTTTTGAGTAAGGGTTCAAACATTTGAGAATAATGCTATCTATCATTATCATGATGGAACATCGGTGATGTTGCAATTTAAGTGGAATATTGGGATATGACAGTTCAATATCCATCTCTTTCATGAAAATTGAACTGTCATATTCTATTATTTCACCTAAATTGCCACATCGACGATGTTTCATCATTATAATGATAAATAGCATTACTCAACATTTGATAGTCTTGTTAGATTGTTGAGAAATATTCATGTAAACTGAAATAGTTCACAGGTTTGCTGCTGCTTAGTCAGCAGTTCTATTGAGGCTATAGCCCTTTCATGTTAGGGAGGCTTACTGTGTTTTTTTGAGTTGGTATGATTTTAGGGATTGAAGAATGCTAGTGAATTTGTTACTTGTTAAAGATGCAGTTCTATTTGTCCAACAACACTGGCATATGGTGATTGACCATTTCATTATCTGTGCATGATAACACCTGCCCTTGTTTACATTTCTCTTTTATTTTTTAACCACACGTTTTTCAATAAAATAATGGTACATGCAAACCCAAATTTTTTTTAAATTTTTTAACCACATATTCTCCATCAAAATACTTTTCCAAAATGCATTTTGGTCGAAAATGGGACTCAAACAGGCGCTGAGATGGTATTTCTTAAAGGGTCAAGGGGCAGGACTTGTTAATCACTCTCCACTTTAGTGATGAAATGATGTTAAAAATACAGGAAAAATTAAAAGAGACGCAGAGATTATGAACTCCTATTTTAGAAAATTTTGCATCTTTTCCAGATTGGCTCAGGCAATGATTTACCAGGAGTTTAGAAACTTATGGCTTCGCCATTTTATTTCAGTTTGTAATTTACGTGACAGTCACTTGAGTTAAAGGAATGAAGCTCCTCATCTGTATTGCTCCTCTTCATTTTATCTATTAATCTATGGTGCCAGCACGAAATTTTTTTGTTCCACCATAATTTTAAATATTTTTCTTATTTACTAAATTGGACATAAATCACAACTTAAGTTATCCTCTTTAATTTTTAAGTCAACCACGTCTCCCATTACTAGTTATCTTCATCTTCCCTTTTATTGTCTCTCTTTCTGTATTCACTTATTTTTTTGCTTCATGATCTTTCTTTAGTGTTTAATCGTGTTATAAATTTTTATTTCAATATTTAATATTAATTAATAATAATGGATGCTTAAAATAACAAAAAGGATTTCGTACTAAACGCCCCAACCCCGCCACCCCACCTATCAGAAACTAAAAACCACCCACATCTCTGGGTTTGACAATAGAGAAACATTTGCCTATTGACTCGGCTTCTACAATTTTTCCGTAAATAAATAAAATCAATTTGCAGAAGTGAAGAAGAGAAGAAAAGAACAGCAGGTGGCACTGTGTTTGATTTGTGATAATAATGTATAAAAATGGAATTGGAAACGAAGCCAAAGAGTGGTTTGCAAATGTTTGTGTTTCAGAGGGGGAGAGGAGTTGTATACCATTTATTTTGTTTTTAGTAGATTAGGGCTCTTTATTAAAAATAGCTTTTAATTAGTGTGTAAATATATAGTGGTGAGACAAAACAAAAATTGTAGTGTCAATATATTCATCCTGAAATCTTTTTTTTTTTTGTCAGTCTTGGAGAAAATATTGATAATTCATGCCTTTTTGCAGAGGAAGCATTGAGTGACGGGCAAACTAGAGGACATTGTTGTTTCCTTTTCTATTTGAGCGATCGCATGGAATGTATATTCATTGAAGATTCGTGCTTTTTGGGCATTGGAATGAAGGCTTTCTGACCCTTTTCTGTTAAGCCTTCATATCTTGAACTTTGCAGGTTGTTTAGTTAGAATTCTATACTTGAATGATACTAGCATTACTGCTTAAAGAATCATGGGGAAGCTTATCCTTGTCGGATAAATTGGTGCATTAATTATATTGTTATGATAACGAAAAATGAAGTGCTAAAAAATTTATGCAATTCATAAATGTAGATCATATAGAAATAGATTTTAACGTATTACAGGATGCTCGTAACTTCTTTTAAATGTGAGCATAATATAAATATGCACGGATCTCTCTTAAAAGATTTTTGAATAAATTGTTGCATGAATTATATTTCATTAACTAAAAACATTTGCTTTCCAAAACAATAAAATTGCGATTTAGACATGCAAAATATCTATTAGAATTTTAACTTATTGAAATCAAGGTAAGCTTACAAATTTCGACTTATTGAAATGTAGAAAATAGAAGAAGATAAAATGAAATGAGATGTTCAAGTGCAAAATTTTTTAAAGTAGATTTTGCCTCTTGCACCAATATTAACATTATCAAATGGATGTCTGTCTTCGTCTTTGAAGATATAACGCTTTTTCTAACATAAATGTAATATAATATTAATTTTGTTAGGTGAACTAATGATTGACTATACTTTTATAGAATGAAATATGTCGAATATTAAGCCATTGTTTGAGTTCCAATTTTTTCCATCAAAATGCATTCTTTTTTAGTGATTAGACCATTTTTCAGCCACAAATCCTTCAATAAAATAATATTATTTGCAAATTTAAAAATTTTCCTTATTTTTTAATCATAATTTTCATTATAACACTATTGCAAAATGTATTTTTTGAAAAAAATGTACCTCAAAAAATCCCTAAATATTGAACATGAAACTCAAAAATAATTAGAATTTTTTTTTTTTTTGTCATAATATGGAAAAGGAAGAAATTATAAATCAATTATATGAAATTGATTTGGAACGAAGAAAATAGAATTAAGAAAGTCATATTTATTATTTATAGATTTTTCTTCTAATAGTCGCATCTTTTGACACAAACTAATTTTAACATTAAATCATACCATTTCATGATTAATGGAGATTGCATCTAATCAAAAAGTCATACTTTTCATTATGCACCTTTTGGAGACTTTTTTCAATTCACATTTTCATTTTTGTACGCTCTTAAATTCCAACAACACTTCGAATATATGGCATGAATTTTTTTGTTATAATCCGTGGACAATTTATAAAGTTCATTACATAATTGTAATTACATTCGGAATATACATAACGCCCTTATATGTGTTTTTGTGGTTTGACCCACTGAAATCCTTCAAAATTACAGTCTTTTCCAACAATAACGAATAGATTGCACTCAACTATTATATTGACCACATAAGGGGTAGTGAATGCCTTAAAACTGCAAAATGAATAAGCAACATGGGTGGAACTCTTTGGGGGTCTTAAATGATACAGTTTCTTCAACTGAATCATTCTGGAACTGCCCAATGCATCAGGCATAAGTGCTAGAGTTTCAACATAACCATTGAATCTAACGTGGAAAAAGTTCGCAATCAGAAAAACGCATTGCACTTCACAAGAAAGCACGTAGAACAGAATAAAGAATATGACCAGGAGAGTCCATTTGACCTCAAGTATGGCAAGTCCTTGAACACGAGAGATTTTTCACCCGAAGGTCCGGATCTTTACCAAAAATTTGGCTACTCACCCGTTGAGCATACACCGTAGTGATAATCACTCTAATCCACTAGAATCGAACAAAATTTATTAATATACAAGAATTAGAGATCCAAGAATAACTGGACTCAAAGCCCCAGCCTTAAACTCTCATTTTCTCCCTTTTAAAGATTACACCTAGTAACTTGACTTCTGCTCACCAAGAATCAGAAGAATCACAAACCAAAACTGTAATCTACACTAGACATCACCAAGATTATCTAATCTCACAATTACAGCATGAAAACCAAGAGTTTTCATGAGAGAGAGAAACCACAGAATATCATAGAGAGTAAACCCTAGAATGAACGATCAACCAAGGCAATAGAAGAGTCTGAAATATAAAGAGTCATCATGCATCTATTGCGTTTTTTATATCGCAAGTGTACGATATCGTAACAAGTAATATAGTGGACCTTTGAGTCCAGATTATAGTTCCCACGAGAACTATATTTTAGGACTTAATCTAATTTTTCTAACTTTTATTTGACAAAAACAAATAAATATTTATGATGATTGTAATTATTTTATCTAACTACTCTTAACAAATTGGAAATATAAAAGATATTGCAAACAACGGATAATGGGAAATACAAATATGTGATGAATAATAGGGCATACTAATTTCATCTATTGATCATCTTTATTCTAAATTCAAGATTTATAACCTAGTGTAGTGTTTGATCGAATTCTTATACTATATTCAATTTACACATCTCGAATTCTCATTGAACCTATTTAACTAATTAAATTTCATATCTCTACGCGAATCAATTAAATTAAACGTANTAGTGTAGTGTTTGATCGAATTCTTATACTATATTCAATTTACACATCTCGAATTCTCATTGAACCTATTTAACTAATTAAATTTCATATCTCTACGCGAATCAATTAAATTAAACGTAACACTGGTTCAGAGAATTCAAATTATGACCACAATAATTAATATAGGTATATCTACACGTTATACTAAATTACCGGATTTTATTATATGGTCTA
>CAIGRP010132437.1:0-12511 GCA_903798385.1 Fraxinus cuspidata
CATTGTTAAAAAGTTAATAAAAGTTCTGAATCTTATAAAATTTGTGGTTAAAACTAATTGTTTATTTTGACTTAAATTTTTGTCAATTTTTAAACTAAATCAAACAATAACTTAATATTACTCAATCCATAATCAAGACAATTGCGCTAATTTATTAATTAAGGACAACAACCATAACGTTTTGAAAAATAATTTCTTTTACTTAAATTAATTAAGAATTCCAACCCCATGGATTTAGAAATATGAACAAATTAACGAATGTGCAAATGTTAAAAGGGACAGCTAGAAAGAACACATTCCAAATCAAGGACAGTAATAGTCCACAAATTAATTATAATTTGTGGGCTGTCCCACTATGGCTTATTATATGAACTTAACGAATAAGAAGAAGACGCGTGTAAGTCTGGTGGTTCGGAGAGAACTATGAATATGGACGAATAGACTAAAGAACAGCATCATTATGTCACATTGATATCATCGAAATTGTTTTGTAATATTACTGTCTGTGGGCGTCTAAAAAGCAGTATTGGAACAGTCATCTCCACTCCTGAAATCTACATCAAACCAATCAATGTGGAATATTAACAGCCTCGGATTAAAATCAAAATTTTAATAAATTGTGACAAAAGTTGATGAATTTCATGATTAAAACCTTGTTTGGTGCATATTATCAACCCAATAATGCATTTTTTTATGTGATGGGGAATATGTGGTTGAAAAAGAAGGAAAAATTATTGATGTGCTGGAAAATATTATTTTATTAAAGAATGTGTTGTTGAAAATAAGTAGATGAATGAGAATGAAAAAAAAACATGGCTCAAACAGGTGTTAAAAATTCATGTATGCCATAAAATACATAAATAAAATTAATTATTGATCTTAACTTAAATTAAAATCTAAATTTTAACCCCTATCAAACATGGACTTAAAATCAATTTTTTAGTAGGTTTTGATAAAATTTGATGAAATGTGTGGTCAAAAAATTGTGGAATCCATGAAATATATGGTTAAAATAAATTATTAACTCTAACTTCTATTAAAATTTGAATTTTAATTGATACCAGGGATTTAATATACATTATTTCCATAAATTATATTCTAAACTCTTCATGTATTTTTTTATCACTCCAACTTGAATAAAAGAAGATATTAAGCTATAATAGATGACTTGACGGTCTAGAAATTCACATGAATTAGTATGCACAATTATTAAAGATTTATTAGTTCTTAGATCTTCATTAGATGTAACAATGATTCTAACATCAATTGAAGAAAAAAAAAATATTAAAATATGATTTATTGCATTGTTGCAGATGTACTACAAATTCTCAAACGTCCAACACAACGTACTAGAATAACACCCATCGATGCATAAAATCATAAAAGGAAATTTCTATCGACGGGCTAGCTAGCTCTTTTTCACAAAAAATTATCAAAAAAAATAGTAATCACAAAATTTCAAAAGAAAGAAAAGAAAATCAAGCAAAAAATTGCAGCGTATGTCGAATGATAAAGCAAAACGCTGCTTTCTTGACTATTTCTTTAAGCTTCGCACAAAATTGTATCTTGTCTCTTTGTATTGTTTGTCAGCATCTGCATGAAGCCATAAATCTCAGCTTATATATAATTTCTCTTGCAATGTTCTTGGAAAAACCACTTTATCCAGCCAGCTGCCGGCCGTCTAGTAGGAGATAGAATCCCATGGAGAAAAACCCTATTTTCAGTTCTTCATTTCCTCCTGGGATTCGATTTCATCCGTCCGACGAAGAATTAATCGTTTATTACTTGCTAAACAAAGTGAAATCTCTTCCACTGCCTGCTAATGTGATTGCTGATACACAGCTTTATGAATATGATCCTTGGGAGCTCGCCAGTTTGTTCTCTCTCAACCCCTTTTCTTTTATGGCTCGTTTGGTACGTTAGGTTAGATAGGACTCGACAGTATGTTGAACTTCTTTTATTCTATAATACTGTCCAGCACTGTCTAATTCTCTGTATCAGACGCGCGCCATTAATGGCGTTTATTGGATCATAGTGTGCCTGCTGATAGAGTAAAAATCTTTTGTTTTTTTCACTTCTCTCGAATACGTAGGGAAATCTGTGTTTGGAGAAGATGAATGGTACTTTTTCACTCCAAGGGATCGGAAGTACCCGAATGGAAGAAGGCCTAATAGAACAGCAGTTTCGGGTTATTGGAAAGCTACTGGAATTGATAACCCGATTCTCAGTTCATATGGATCGCGAAAAATAGGAGTCAAGAAAGCTCTCGTTTTCTACATCGGTCGACCACCAAAAGGTGTCAAGACGGATTGGATCATGACGGAATACAGACTACCCGAAACAACTCCTCGACCAATAAGGTCTAAAGGATCCATGAGAGTAAGTTGGTTCTAATCCCTTTAAAAAAAACCAAACCAAACCAATTACTTGTATCAAACCCACCCAACCCGGCCCGAGTCGGTTCAGTTTGATTGGTTTGGTCGATTTTTTGATTTTTTTGCCCAAGCCTATTTGCCTGTTTAATCTCAAAAAAATGTTGAAGAATAACTTTTGCCATTGGATAAAGCATATTAAGCATGTGTTAAGAAATAAGTGATGGATAAGTGAGTATCTCTAAAAATGTACGTTTAAAATTAAAATTTGATCAACTTAAATTATAAGTTAAAAAAATCTAAACATGAATTTGGCCTAGTTTTCTTTTTTAAATGAATAGTGTCATCTAGCATCAATGTGACAGAATATCAGTCTAGATGATTATATTTGATATATTCAATTAAATTATTCATATGATGTTGTATTTAAATGAATCTATTATTTAACATTGTGTAATTGCCATCTAGACCGGTAATTGACACCAGTGATACTGAATATCATTACTCCTTTTAAATAGAGACTTGCATGAACAATCTATGCGGGCCTCTATAGTCGAGCTGAGATGGCCCCAAGCATTCATGGGCCAAGTGACGCATGACACATTTTAACACCTTGAAATTAAGATTAGAACAGTAACGAAAAGATTGTCTTTCCCAAGCAGTTGGACGATTGGGTACTATGTCGAATTCGACAAAAAGGCGACATGTCAAAGAATGCAAAAGAAACTGAGAAGAATCCTAGTAAAGTTCCAATTATCAATGAGCTCCCTTCGGTATGCACGGATGTTGGTCGAGACGAGATTTTAGATTATTTTTCGTCGAGTGACTATCACCGGGTAGCTTCCTTACTCGTCGGGAACGAACTCACAACAGAATTTATTCCAAAAGCCCCCTCACAAAGCAACAACAATGGCAAAGGAAACACTGATCAGGCACCAAATTCTTGGTTTCAAAGTTTGTTCAATTCATCTTCAGGACAAACTAACGAGGAAAACAAGGATAGAGACACATTTGAGGGACATCAATCTGAAGGAGAAAAGTTTAAGATTAACTTGCCAAATGCCATGACCAACTGTCTGGAACTTTACATGCCACCACTATCAGAAACTTCTCTCCAGTAAACAAAGCAAAATATCCACAAAATGCAGCCATTTCTCATATAATGGAATATTTGGTAAGCGGTACTGGACGTGACTCTCGTGTCCGATATTGTGTACTAGACACACATGAAAAGTTCTACCATGAATAAGGTCAGCAAAAATCATGGGATTGCACTAGTTTTCTCCAAGTTTGGAATTTTTAAGTAGTTATATTGTGTACTTTTTTTTAAATTTCTGTTGTAACGTTAATAATAAAAATAATCTTGTAATTACTGTCAGTACTCCAAATAAAATTCCCTGATTTAAATTGTATTCTTTCTTTTCATATCAATTTTTTTTTTCTCTTACATGAAGGATTTTTCCATGTTTTGCATACGGGCAGCTACTGATAACTTATCATGTTCTAGTTCATCCAATGGATAATGCTTTGAATTTATTTATTGAAGAGAATAATATAGCCCTAGTTTGGTAGAGATTAAAATCAAAATTTTAGTAGATTTTGATAAAAATCGATGAAATGTGTTGTTGAAAAGTTGTAGATCCCATGAAATGTATGGTTAAAATTAATTGTTGACCAACCTTATAGAAAAGGGTTGACAGATCTTAATTAAATATGTCTTCGTGTTCTCAATAACTTAATATCAATATAAAGAAAGTCTAATGTGTGAGTTCCAAAAGAAATGACGTTCGAAACTTTTTTTATCAATTTTTTTGGGGTTAAATTTAGCATTCAGTAACTAGATCAAACCAGATCACTAGTTGTTTTACCTCTAAAATCATTTTAGTGGTAATATCGTGGAGACTAATGATTATTTGACCATGGTATTTGATTTATCAAATACAGTTTGTAAATCATTTTAGTGGTAATATCATGGAGACTAATGATTATTTGACCATAGTATTTGATTTACCAAATACAGTTTGTATGGTTCAAAATTAATTTGCATATACTCAGTAAGTTGAACACTCATCTTTATCAGCTCTACTCGAAATTCATTCATTATTCCTGACGTTTTTTCTTTCTTTTTTTTTTTTTCATTTTAAATGATTTTTTTCCTTTTATGTTATTTGGCTAGCTGCCCCTCGTTCTAATGCTTGGTCTATTGGTTGATCTTTTTAGATGCTTATTTGCCTTTTTGGCCATCCAATTAAATATTAATAAATGGATGAAATGTGAAAATTCATAATCTCGATCCTAGTAGTAATGTTATTTTGAATCAACTCAAACTTAAAACTCTAAATCGTGAACTCCACTAACTCCAAATCCTTCGAGGTTATTCTCTTCGTGTTTCAGTTTTGTGTTTTTAGTTTTAAATTTATTTTGGGTTTTGTGTTTTGAGTGTCCATTTTGAGATTGTTGAAACCATGTTCTTTTTGCTATTTTTTTAAAATTATTTTTTAAAATAAAAAAAATCTCAAAATCCAAGTTACAACTAAAAACACCAAAAACGACAAATTTGTCCATTTGGATATTCTTTTTAAATTTTAAACTTATTTTTAAAAATGCGTTCTCGAAAATAGAAAAAAGAATGCATTTTCACTATTTTGAAAAATAAAAAACAAAGAACGGTTGAAAAACGGCAAAGAGAACATGCCCTTATCGTTCAACCGTGATTATTGAATAAAGATTACTTATGCAAGTAATTATTGAATAAAGATTACACGTTCAACCGTGATCAATCTCTGACAAGACCTGTATGTAAGATCTGATAACATTTATTGATGGACCTAACACCACACAAGACGCAACTACCATCATTTTTCAGAACTTTACATGTACTTTTAGTGAACATTACTATGAGCTCATCATCACAGAATTGACATCCTCTAATCACAAATAGAACATTATTCAAAACAGGTGATCCTTCATTTACAATAATACCAATATCTTCAATTTTAATTTTTGCCTCATCCTCAAAAGTAACTAGACCACCTGCATGACTTTTACAGTAGTTAGCATGGAATGATTACTAGTCATATGTCTAGAGCCCCCATCGTCAAGTTGGTCATGATAGATTTATATGTTACATTGACAACATAGCAACTAAAATCGCTTTATTTTACCCAAACTTGCTTTATTTTAACAATAGGGTTTTGTTTTAAAGTACTAGCAAGCAAGTTAACTCATTTTCTTACATGTTGTTTTTTGTGAGATAAACAGCAAAGTAAATCATTTTCTCACATGTTTTCGCTGTGTAGAATAAAAGTGTGCAAACTGTCTACGAATCATATACTTTTCAAGTATAAAATATTTAAACTTTGGGAGCATAGTACTCAAAACCCAATATTTAGTGGCCTCAACGCTCATTGACGTAATTCATGTGCAAGACTCCACATGCTCGTCCATAAGCTCAAAACGAAGAATGCTTTTTATAAAATGATATATATGTGACAATTTAAATAATATTCTAGTACTAAGCACTAATTTTTATAATTATTTCCACTTCTTAAATAGAATAAAAATTCACTTGCTGCTTGTAGGGCAACAAAAATATATGTGCAGCTAAAAAAAATTGGAAGAGGAGTACAAGTCAATATGAGATCTTCTGTAATAAACAATGGAAGTTGTCACCGATTTTCTTTGATTTCTATGATAATTTTGTGATCTTTAATGAATCATTTTAGAATTGTTCATTAAAAATCTTCAAATTGGCGTCATAAAGCATTTATAATTTGAATCGGGGCTCAAATATAAATTTTATAAAACTTAAGGACTCCAATTTAATTATCATTTTGTGCGTGTTTTCATACTTCATAGTTCATACCTTAAGCTGAACTGCTTGTTACTCTTCGGCCTGAAATCCCTTTTCTGCGCGGACCCAACTGAAGCCCAGTGCAGGCATAGCCCAATTTTTTTCCTACAATCAATACTAGAAAAAAAACACACACACACACAAGTGAGCCAATTGAGAAGCCCTGCAAGGCTGCATCAACAGAGAATTGAGAAGCTCCAGCATCCACTCACGCACGCCCGAGTCGGTAGGTGAGTTTTCTATAATTTCTATTGGTATTCATCTGCTATTGGCTGTAGAGTGTAGAGTATATGCAATGGGTATTGGGTAACTAGTTACAAGTGTAACAATTCTGTATCTATTTGTGTATGTATAGAATTGTGTGGGTTTGTAATTTCTATTGAGTAGAGCGGGCAGAGCAGCTGAGGCCGTTTGAGGGAAGCGTGTCTCGCTCTTTGGATGATTTGATGTATACAGTATATTACTAAATACTAAGATGAGAGTTTGTCTGTTTCTTCTTGTTCAATTTTCGGATGAGAGAATTTTGAAAATTTTGGGGAAAATTTTGAAACCAAGTCACCACACACCACTCACCAGTGCGCTATAGGAGAGGAAAAATTAAGCCTTAATTTTTTTGATGATGGATTTTGATTTTCTTTCAATGCGGCACTTGTGATTACAAGAACAGTGAAGATTGTGTAGAAGATGAAGCTGTTATCCATGGCCTTCAAGAACTTCACTCTCTCCCTAAAACACTTGATTTCTCTCACTATGATGGTTTTTTTGGGTCTGTGAGATTAATTTAGGAGGTGAATTTTTGCTGTATTTTGTTGTTAAAGATTGATAACGAGGCAATTGTACAAATATATCAAAATATAAAAATTCGTAAAGAACAATTGTAAGGTATTTAATTTTAGTATAATGTCTGTGTTATAATGTTTTTTTTTTTTTTTTTAATACCGCACGCACTGAAAAAAAATTCTGGGTCCGCCCCTGTTTCTGGTCATAGGTTTTTTGATTTGATCATCGCAATTTTCAATTATTCCAAGAACAATTAAGGTAAAGTTCACTTCTAATTTTCTTTTTTAAATATTACTGTGACGAAATGTGTGAGTGAATGGGGGAAGAGAGATTGATAAGAGTCAGTATTTGAGCTAATCTGCATCATTTTATATTCAAGATGTGAAGTAAAGAAATACAGTTTGAAGAAAGTTTTAATTTTTTATTCTCGCACGGATTGATTTAAATTGAGTTATGAAGTTGAACTGTAATAAACCTAAATGTATTCTTCAATCCTTATAATTATTTTGTATTTTTCTTTGGTTTTATTCAGTTGTTGAGAAGCATTGTTCACCTGCGTTTAACTTTTTGAACTACAAAGTGGAACTAAGCAATAGACTTAATCGTTCAAAGTGGAACTAAGTTTTGCAAAATTTATATATTTGTTCCGGAACTGAGAGGCATGGAATGAATCAGTGAAAAATTATTCTTATATATCTATTAATCAAAAAATTAATATGGGTAAATTAGGAAAAAAAAATATTTAAAAGGTGAAGTCAATTAAGATGATCTGTGGTTGTTCATTCTTGTTAGCTGAACTGTCTACATGTTGTGTGATTTGTAATTTTCTTGCGTATATCTCTGTGTCCTTATGAAGAAAATCAACTCCTTTGGCTTTATTATCACCTTCTAAAAAAAATTCATATTTCCCACTGATGTATTGATTATTTGTTTTCATTGAGAAGAGTAAGCAATATGTTACGCCAAGAGACTAATGGTGAAGAAAGACAGCTTAATAGAGATGAAGAGGATGAGGAGGAGGAAAATGATAGGGGTCGTGATGCATGGGAGAGAACTTATGCAGATGAGAGATCTTGGGAGTCTTTGCAAGAGGATGAATCTGGACTCCTTCGCCCTATTGACAACAAAACCCTCTACCATGCTCAGTATCGTCGACGCCTTCGCACTGCAACTGCTGCTCGAATTCAGAAGGGCCTTATTCGCTATCTATACGTTGTCATCGATCTCTCCCGGGTATGTAAACAATCGTTCTCATATGGAAAGTCGAAAAAAATGCAATTAGCTTCTTGTCAATGGGTTGTTTAAACTTGACCTATTTATGATTGGATCAAGAACATATCTCCCTTAAACAAGAAGGGATGAATATCTCCCTGGGGAGTTCTTAAATACTTAAATAAATGAGCTTTTTTATTTGTTAAACTTAAATATTATTTCCTCTAAACTTCAGAATTGTTCTCCCTTATTGTATTTTAGTTGAATTTGTTTTGTGAGTGTCAAATATTTCCTGTAACATATATATCCACGTATGAATGTTCTTGTGTGTTGATTCTAACTGAAGGCCTTCTAGATTTAGGACTGTAGTGTTGGCATATAGATACATGTTCCTGACAGACTAAATCTTTATGGGTCTATCTGGTTGTTAAAGCTCATCTTTCTCATCTAGTGCCATCGATTTCTTATTTTTAAATGGTTCAGAAAATTTAATATAACTCTTCTACTAAACACGCATGCTGCCGATCTCCTGTTCAAAATACACCTCTTCTTTTCAAACACAATTTAGCTGAGCTCTTCTGCCTCGGCATGTATAAGCAAAATTTAGGAACAAGTGTTAAGGTTTTACTTTAAGTAGAATTAAATTGTACTATGTAATTGGGGATCATGTTTCATTTAGTTGTAGTAGTAATGAAGATGATAATGAAATCTTAATAGAGGATTGTATTGTCCCCATGTGCAATTGTTTTGGGTATGTAGTCAATTGTTAATAAGGAAGGGGGACTCAGTTTAGGTTATGACTTGGAGATGATGTATTATATAGGGTTAGAGACAAAATGAAGATGTGTCACAATGATTTATGTGATTAGAAGATACCTACCAAGTTAAAATCTTTAATTTTGTGCAACGGTTTTTTGGATGAGTTATACTTTATGGAATTGATTGCCGCACTCTATAGAACAATGTCATTAAGATGGACATAGCAGAAATGAAGGTTTTAGATAAATGTGTTGCTATAACTAAATGTATAGCATAAGAATGAAGACATAGATTAACAATTGGATGAATTCTAACTAAGAATAATATAAACTAAGGGGAGTACGACTCAAGGCATACCTTGCGTAAACTTAGTACTTATTTGTAGAGTACCATGATCCACATAGAATAGGTTACAAGAGAGAATCAAAATTTATATAATCTAATGTGGCTGCAAATCATTTGATTCAATTAGATTTCATCATATATAGAACAGATGGATTCATGTAACAACACAAATTTATTGGGGTTAAGGATTAAATTCTTGTTGTTGTATATATAAGCAAAGGTTGGTAGAAACACCTTTTTCATGTGGAATTGTAAACATCACAAATCTAATTTTAAACCAGGTATTGATACCATAAAAATATGGGCGAAGAAATGAAAAATTTAAAGATATAATCTATTTATCTGCATGTTGTTTTCTTGTTTTGAAAGAATTTTATGAACTAATATGTATTCTGACATGCAGGCAGCAACAGATACAGACTATAAACCAAACCGAATGGTCGTGGTTGCTCGACAAGTGGAGGCTTTCATCAGGGAGTTCTTTGACCAAAATCCTTTGAGTCAAATTGGTCTGTTAACCTTAAAAGACGGGGTCGCTCATTGCTTAACAGAGCTTGGTGGCAGTCCCGAGTCTCATATCAAAGCATTGATGGGTAAGTTGGTGTGCTCAGGTGATGCCTCCCTGCAAAATGGCTTAGATCTCGTACACAGCCTTCTCAATCAAATCCCATCATATGGTCACCGTGAAGTACTTATTCTGTACTCCGCTCTTAGCACTTGTGATCCAGGTGATATAATGGAAACAATCCAAAAGTGCAAGTCATCTAAGATTAGGTGCTCTGTGATCGGTCTCTCTGCTGAGCTCTACATATGCAAATATCTTTGCCAAGAAACTGGTGGATCGTACTCTGTTTCCTTGGATGAGGTGAGTTGCAATTTTTAGAATAATGTTTGTGAGATATATTCTATCATAAAAATAATAAATAATCCTTAAAAGTTCCCATTCTGTTCTGATGAGTCAGAAAAAGAACGTAAGTACGTATTGTAATATATCTTTCTTGACAGCCTCATTTAAAAGAATTAGTGCTCGAGCATGCTCCACCACCTCCAGCCATAGCAGAATTTGCAATCGCGAATTTGATCAAGATGGGTTTTCCACAAAGAGCAGCAGAAGGTGTTATCTCAATCTGTTCGTGTCATAAAGAGGCCAAGGTTGGTGGAGGCTATACATGTCCAAGATGCAAAGCACGCGTTTGTGAGTTGCCTACCGAATGTTGTATATGTGGACTGACCCTTGTTTCCTCACCCCATTTGGCAAGGTCATATCATCATCTATTTCCTATTACGCCATTTGATGATGTACCACCATCAGTTTCTAGTGATCCACAAAAAGTGCCAAAAAATTGTTTCGGTTGCCAACAAAGTCTTCTAGCTCCTGGTAAGAGATTGTTGTTTCTGTTGTATGTAATCATTATATGGGATGACTAGGTTATAGACACACGGACGTTTTTTTTTTTTTTCATGTTCTTTAGAATGGCTTATGATAGAATTAACATTGTGTTTTGGCATGGAGCTGCTCACAACATATGCCTCTTTTCTCCAGCCACAGATCTAATAACTTCTTTGGTTTACATTGTTATGAACCTGTGAGCCTGTTTGTGGTTGGATGACAATACTTTGTTTCCATGTATCATAGCTGACCCCAAATTTTGTCTGTCGACTATATTTTTCCCAGATTGCATTCCTACCTATGGATAATTTCATACTGGCATCTTTCACTTCAGTGATGCATTTTAGTGGTCATGATAACACAGCGTAAAGGCTCTGCCCCTTCTCAAGCTGTGATAGAGGCCAAAAATGAATTGGTTACAATCTGTCATTCATTGACCTTAAGAATAATATATTCATGTTAGAAATACTCCCTCCATCGTATATTCAATTTCCTGCCCTCCTTTTCTGGATGTCTTAGAATAATGTCTTTCCCTGACTAGTTTAATTTTGAATTCTCCTTCTAGATATTTTCCTTACCAATGTAAGATTATCTTTCAGAAATCAAATAAACATTATACAATATTCTCCTTTTACCTACTTCGAAAGGGAGACATGTCACATTATATTCTTCATGGATGATAGATTTTTAGACTAACTTCTTCAATGGTATCATCTCTAAGAACCCAGAACTGAAGTTGCTGCCATTTTTATATGTGTGTGTAAATACAATAGCTTCTGGTGTAGACTATTTGTCTATGCAATTATGTAGGAAGGCACAATTGATAGATTCATATGTAGTCACCATTGCCAAATGCTGTCATGTCTACAGATCATATTCTACATCAAAAACTATATGATAAATCTGCTAGAACATACTATCTATGCCCCTTGTGGCCATTTTGAGCATTAATGGTTCCACACCAATCACTAATTTTATATGGTCAGCAGCTGCATCCTTTCTGTAAGGTGGGGATATAGAACAAGGCAATTCTCTCTCTAATCTACTCGACTGGCAAAATCATTAAAAAACATACTGGCCTATGCACCTGATGACAAATTCATTTGTCATGTTACTGTCTAATTAAGTAACTTCACTTTAGTGAATCAATGTCAATATATCTTGCTCTGACATGTTTCATCGTAATAACCTTTCAGCTGTCTACTACTTTTATATTAGTGTACTGTTTCGGTTCCTTGACAGGACTTTTATAATCACCTGTCTTTGACACTGGAATATGTAAGCCATGTTGCTGACCATTTTCTAGAAATGAATATTATGATTTCTCCTAATACTCTGTGCTAGCTCTTGCGAGAAGCACCTGTTTAAAGGCAATCATTGTATGTGCTGGAAGTTATGATGTCAATAGCTTGGGATTGTGGATTCTTGTTAGAATTTGAAAATTTGCTTGGTTGTACGTACTGTTGATACAATTTCTGTGTTAGCTTCTTTCCCACCTTGACCGAGTTTATGTTGATGCAGGAAATTTGCCAGGTCTATCTGTTGCTTGTCCGAAATGCAAACAACATTTCTGTCTCGATTGTGACATTTACATTCATGAGAGCTTGCACAACTGCCCTGGCTGTGAAAGCTTCAAACATTCGAAGTCTCAATAGTGAGGACAGATGACTGCAATGAAATTGTTTTCCCCTGGATGAAGGTACTAGAATGATTATTAATCGCTGGGTTGATTTGATTATGGGAAGTGGCTGTCCCGCATTGTACTCATTGTTTCATCACCCCCCCCCCCCCCCCCCCCCC
>CAIGRP010132440.1:0-12845 GCA_903798385.1 Fraxinus cuspidata
TGGAACGTGTCTTACTGCATCAAGTATTCTATTCGTCTCATCAAACATCTTTATTCTGACTTAACTAATACAAGCTATCGACATGGTGTATTATTACCAATAATCACAACACTTTTTGAAATTTTTTCATATGTTGAAAACAAATCCCTATTAGGAGTCATATGAAAAGTACAAGTTGTATTGAGAATTCAAGTCTCGTCAGGTTTGAAGTTGTAGTTAAACATAAGTAAAAGCTCACCACCAATATTAGAATTTTCTACAATACTTGCTTCCCTTGAAGTTTATGATTATTGATTTGCAGTCAATTTTCATTTATTCTACAACTTATAACAATCGTTTATCAAGTGCTCATTTTTCTTGTAATAATTACAAAAAATGAAGTTAGATTTTGATTTGCCCATTGAACGACCACCATAAAAATTGAAGACATCTCCATGAATCTCATATGTAACAAGATAATTTTATCTTCTCTTTTAGATATAGAGTACCCTGGACTTTTTTGATGGTGAAAGTGTCACGACTATAAAAAATCGTGTCTTTAAAAAGTATGTATGAAGCAGACAATGAATACAATAAAACTAATTACAAATCTTCTTTTTCATATTTGACCTCAAAGGTCTCCAAATCAGAGACGATTTTTTTAAAAGTAGCTAGCTGATCCTCAAGAGATGTACCTCATGTCATTTGATGAGAATATAGACGTTGCTTTAAACGCAATTTGCTAGTAAGACTCTTCATCATGCATAATTGCTCCAATTTATTCATAATTCAACGGTTGACTTCTCTTTCAAAATGTCCTAAAAACATTATTTGAAAGATGAAGATATATTTGAGATAGGACATTTTGATCCAGCCGTCGTTTCTCCTATGGAGTTCAAGTTGTGGTCATCTTATAAAATCCTAACAATGCATTGTCCTAATCTATTTGAGCGGAACTGTTCGCATCTTTACCTCCACAAAGAAAATCTTGTATTGCAATCCTATAACGAAATATTACAATTCATTATTTCCATCACGAAAGATCAACTTAAGCTATTAACTTGATCAAAACCTCAATCTTCTCGAGAATTTCAAAATCAAAAGCTCTGATACCAGTTTGTTGTGAAATGAAGACGATGTCGGATTAGTCCAATACCATATTGTTAAAGAAAAGAAGAGATTATAATTACAATATGAAGTAATTGATTACAAGAAAAAAAATTTGCAGAAAATTGAGATTTTATTATAATATGGAGAAATAATACAAAGATTTTGTGTTTTGATTTGTCTAACTTCTACTAAATCATAATGAAGAGTCAACTATATATAAGAAACAAATAGGTGATATCCAAACCATAATAGTAGATTTGTAGTTGAAGTAGAATGTAAAAACAGAATAGAGAACAAAAAAATCGTGCAAGGCAAAAATAGCCAGGTGACGCTTTGGCGCCGCAACGCTGGGAAGAAATCTTCCTAGCGCTTGGCCCCCCGACGCCCGCTCTCGGGTCCTTTACTTCAAAAGGCTTGATTTTCTTTATCTCAATATTTTTTTCAAGTCCAACACAAATTTCAACTCTTAATTAGGTTTTCAAGTAGAACTTCAACTAGAATTCGTCAAGTAAGCTTGAATGAATTCTATAATAGCATTTCAAATAAAATTCTTCTTAGTGTGCACTTTAATTAGAACTCACAATGATTTTTAACAAAGAATTCGGGTTACACCCAAATTCTAACAAAAATCTTTAACCTGTTGGTGCCACTTAAGCTCTAATCCTCTACTTTGACATGTTGACTTGGTCTTATTTCTCCTTTTTTAGCATGCTCGACCATTAAATTTTTCTTGTTTTAACTATACAGCCAATTAAGGTTAAAGATTATTAGCAGGAAAAATATAATGTTAGAGTTCAGGTGTAACCCGAATTTTATTGGGAGTTTGTAGTATGACTTGGCGAAATCTTGAAGATTGCTCGCCAATTGCGTAGGTGGGGCTCAAGTGGAAATTGCAATGACGCCATAGCTTGCTAAACACGCGCTGAACGCTAGAACAGTGATGTTATTTGGTCATATTAGGGTTCGTGATTTTGGTAGTTTTTATATCCCTATTCTACCTCAAACACTCCATTATTTGTTAGGCTTGTTATATTATGATTCAACTATATGTTAGGTTCTTTTTTGTACTGCATATATTAGGAGTAATTATATCTCTTAAGATCATCCACACTTTTGTATTTCGTAATCCTTCAATTTGTTATAGTGAATCTCCTCCTTTATTCGTGGTTTTTTCCCTATGAAGTTTTCACGTAAATCTTGTATTCTTATTTTTCATGTTGCTAATTCTCTCTCTCTCTCCTTTTTTAACTAAAAATAAAATAAAATTGTTTTCAATGTGGATAGGTTGCGGTGTCTTTACTCCTGGAATCTCTTTCAGAAATGAACTCCCGTCTTGGGGACCTCTTCAACTTTGTGCACTACCCCAATTTGCATCTTGGATTAAATTATCAGATTACAATTTTTACATTTTCTGAAGGTCGAAAACTCGAAATTGTAATGAAAAAAAATCCAAGTAAGCTCATAGATTACAAATGTTGTTTGTATTTCATCCAACATCAAAATCCTTTGAAAATCTAAAAGACAGTACGGATATTCCACCGACGGTTCTGCTCAAATTCAATGAATTGGGTTTCACAAACTGAAAAGTACCTTCATCATTAATTCATTCTCTACCTATAAATAGATTGAACCACATCTAACTGCAACCTGCTAAACCATAAATTCAATTAATTATTTCGTAATCACAAATTCACAATCGATATTTGTTTAAATAGACATGGGATAATAATTAGGTGATTAATGCAACATCTGATAAAGAGGCCTTTAGTGGTCCAAATTAAGCTTCATTTACAGACAACAATGACATTGATGGATGAAGCCCTTGCATCAATCTTTTAAAGCAGTCCATAAGTTGTTCGATTCGGAATAGGTCAATAACCAGGGACAAACAAATTACAATAAGGATTGATATATAACAAAATTTTCATTGCAAAATTATTCTTTTCCATTCTACCAACGACTTATCTTCAATAATTCATAAATCTAGATCAACTAATTATTCTTGAATAGCATCTTCACAAAGTATAGATTTCTTAATTGAGAATTGTATCGAAACCTTGTGTGAATGCCATATTTTCAAGCTCGAATTTCATATTTGAAGAAATTTTAAAAAGTCAGCTTTTTAGCTACGAGCCTTTAACTATTAATATTTAATTCCAAAGTTAACCAGAACAAAAATTCTGTCATTAATATAGTGTTAGAAACTGTGACACCAAACGGATATATTGTTTCATTTTGGTCACCAATCTTTTTTTCATTTCGAATTAGTCACTACACTTTTATTTTTTGTTTTCTTTTAACCACTTCGTCTACCTCCATTTCTTGAATCAAAAGAATTGTTGACATGTATTGTTGGGAATTTATTTAATCATGTATAGCGAAAAATAAAATAATTTCAATTCCCACCACGAATCTGTTTTGTGTTTAATAGAAACTGTGATAAAAATTATAATTTTGTTGAACACGAATAATCACTATCTGCAATCTACAACTATCTGATTGTCTAGCATCCAATAGAAATACACACAGGGAACAAGAATAAGAGAATTAAAGTTTATCTTTTCTTGTATTAGTAAGATAATGAATAGTCTTCTATTGTTTCTGAAACCTTAATAGCTTATTAATATAAATTCAAGTGGGTTTGGATTGTTTCGTAAACTTTATACGGTCCAATGTTTAATTCATTAATTTGGGTCTATTAACAAGCAACTCAATTAATTAATTAATTAATTGTACAACACTTGTTAATTTATTAATTGGTGAACCCCATTCTCCTCGTTCTTATTTTGTATGTGAACCATTACGTTCAATCATGATACGTATCAAAGTGAATTTTTATTTTGATTTAATCAAAATCGATAAATTAAAATACCCCCTTTAAATTTATCATTAATTCACATCTATCTTCCCACATTGACATCTAGTAATGTGTCGCGCAATACATGTGATAGGAAATATCACATGGTATGATAAAACCAAGCTTGCCCGTTTACCGTAAAATTATAATCATTTTGTCAGTATGATTCAATCAATTACGAGATATGTATACATGCCAATCTCAATTATCAATCACGTATTTCATCCGGCTATTAAGTCAATCTAAGTAGAAAACTCTTTTCAACTTATGAGTACACTTTAACCAAGTATTTCGTTATCAACTTAATTGAATGAAATATAAATCATAATCTCTTATTATCTAAAAGTGACAAATCCTATATTGATCATTTACAACCTTCTTATGATTCTTGCTATACCCGAACGATGTTGTATTAGCGACCCTCGACAGAGCAACATTCAAAATCATCAAAGTATGATTGCCCTCATATAAGGCACTATGATGACTTCAAGTCGAATGACCAATTTCACTACCGAACATTAGAGATTAACCACGACACCCATGTGGAATCTCCTCAACGAGTCTCAAATGTTTTGTTCTATAACAAAATATCAGTGTGTTCATTTAAGGGCACCACACTTTAATCTATGAGATCCGCTACTTACTCCAGAAGTAAGAAATGACACACGTGATGGTATATCCGTAATAACGATATCTATATCTTATTATTACTTACAACCACGAATAATTTAAATTCAGTCATATGTAATTTGTATATTACAATCACAAATTCTTGTAATCAACAAAATACCAATACTTGAATCTACAAATTATATTATTTAATTTATTAGAATATTAATTTAATTAAATAATAAATATGCCATAAATGAAATGTCTCAATTATACATATTAAAGGTGTTTATTTCTAAAGTTGATTGAACTTAAAGCATAACACTTACATGTATAACGGAAATGAAGATGTTGTTAGATAAAATATTCGTGAACGAATACCAATTTAACAAATACTAGATTTACAACACATTCTGGATATGCAATTAGCATACCATATATGTAACTAACATACTGTATATACAACTTACCGGATATGCAACTAACATACCGCATATGTAGTTTATCGTGTAAACAATAACTTATCGAATAATAACTAAGATTTAGCAAATTAGATAATTTTTTAATCACAATAAACAAAATAAGTTATATAAATTATGATAAAATAGAACAAATAATCTAAATAGTAGAGAATAAAAATTCAATTGAACTTTTAAAAATCGAGGCATGTGTGGGCACAGTTTCTTTAAAACAGATTCGCCCCCCTCATCGTAAGTGATTGAGATTTAATTTGAACGTTTGTTTCCCAGGATACAATGGTAAACCAGTAGAGTCTGAGCACTACAGATTCTATTTTGGCTAACTGACTTAGTATCTGAAGAAGATCACCACTTAGATCTTGACAAACAGTAAATTATGTATGCAGACAGAGGACAATTTTTTATACAGACATAGATTTTTCGTGTGTTTTGGAATTGTATTACAGACAACGTATTCTTCATGTCTGAAACAGTGAAAAAACAAGGCTTCATATAGACTTAACCCCAGTAATGATGAGTTTAATTTGTTCATCAACTCAATGGCAATAGCAGTTGGAGTTTCAACAGTTTCAAACGTTAATGACAATAATTATTGGAGTTTTAGCAGTTTCAGAAATCAAAAGTCAGTTGTTGAAAAAAAAAAAAAGGCAATATAGAGGCCATCATAAGGAGCCAATTTTTGGTCAATTCGGTATGATATTCGTTACACAGGTCGCGCCCGCGCACAAGTTCAATGTCCGAAATCTATTTCGATTCATGATTTGCACCCCGTACGCGAGCACGTGGAGAAAGCTTATATGATACACATGATTACATACTTTCAAAGTGTAATCATATATAAAATGGTTTTTGATTTTATAAACTTCCTATGTGAGATAAACTCAAATTTAGTTTTCAGGAAACATAAACTATATTTCAATGATTCACTTTGAACTTCAATTTCTTATTCACTCGAACTTCATTTTTTGCAAGTAAATACATGATTTCGATATTCTCGCGGAGGAAAACACAAATCAATGTTGATCTTCCAAAATAAGCAAATCGATCTCACTCAAAATTTATGTCAAAGTCAGCCATTGACCTCATTTTTTTTCCAACAGACGTAACTTAAAAGTTCATTAACATAGAATTTGTCATCCATACTCATAAAACACAAGAAAGTATAAGGCGTTTTTTTTTTTTAACAATTTAGACGACAAGATCAATTCATTAAGTCACATCATTCTTTTGTTTTATAAGTCCGTATTTATGTTATTTTCGATATATAGATAGGTTTAGAAGTGCCTTAAATTGGGATAAAATTGAATTTTCGATGAAAAACTTAAAATGAAGAAAAAAAAAACACGACTATAAGTAAAATAACACCATAAATTCACAGTAAGAAACATCGTTTTTGACCCCAATAGTATATATATTCCCGGGGTTGACATTTATTGTGACAGTGATGTACATAGACAGCCACATTCCTATTCACATGTAATTTGACATATTCTTTGAAAGAAGAATTAAATGTGTGCTCTCATGTTATTTTCTCCACTTGCATTGCTTTCTTTGCATCCACATTCTTGTTTTTTGTTCTTATTTTCCACAGTATCTAACTATCTATTCAAAACTTTTTTTTCCCGGAAATCGAGCTCTGTAAAATCATATATAAGAAATCATAAAATAAATTTCACGATGAAAAAACAATTCAATCTTGAAAACACAAGAAAGATATTTCTTAGCAAATGTGGTTAAAATTTTTTTTTTTGAGGCGCCCACTTTTTGCAAATGAAAGCTCTCTCTTCTCTAGGGAATTCCACAAAAAAAAAACAGGTAATCTAGGGGAAAATGAAAGGAAAATTAACGGGTGTATTTTTTATTATTCCCTTAGCCATATATTATTTTATAATCAAGAAATTTAATAATTATGCAAAATCTGAAGGGGTTTATTTTTTATTCCCTTAGTTAAGGGAGTTATTATTGATCATTGAGAGATTTAGCAATTATTCAATATTTCAGTACATAAAAAATGTAATGTAGGACACAATTATCTCACTCTTCCTAATATTTTATATTTACTTTCAAAGAAATTGCATCACAGGTCTCCAATCTATTGTCCTCAAGTTGTTACTCAATTCATTTAATTATAATTTTAAAATTAATTCCTAATGATGAACATTGTCCAAATCTTTGTTAAGTCCTAACAAAAAAAAAAAAAAACTCGGCATCAGAGACAGAAATTTTCGTTGTTGAAGCCTGATTTCTTTGCTATAAGGTTTTAATGATGGAACACTTCTGTCGGTAAATACGGATTATATATATGATTTTTATTTAATTGTTCTTTGGGAAGTATATATTAAAGTTTATAGATACTCAAAAATTAAATGATTACAAGATTAAAAACCCATTATGACCTAATGTACAAACACCAAAATTAATTAAATTTCATGAGAAACAAGATCATAGATGGACATGTCCATATAGATCCATTTAGGTTCCAAATCACCTCTAATTTCCACCTCTTCACAGATTTCTCCACCCAAATCACCATCGTCGTACCCTTAATTCTGAAATGTTATTCTTCCCCAGCGTTTCAAGAGTTTGAGCTGCATTATCATCGTCCATAGTTGCTTTAGCTTTCCTAGCCAGAACAACCCAAAATCAGGCAAAATGACAAGTGGAATACCATCAACCCAGTTAATCTACATATCTCATGAAAAACCATAATCATTTTGATTCGTGTCGCTCTCTCTCTCGAACATGCCATGTTGAATGCTAAACATTAAAGGGCAAAAAAGTTCATAAGATGTGCTCCAGAATATACCCCTTGATCAAGTGATTTGCGTCCAACTTTATTAAACTAAATTTTGCTATCTAACTTGTATATTGTTCAAAAAATTGAAATATTGTATGTTGATATGAGAAGTATAAAGTAATTTATAGTAGATTAAGACTATGGAGATTGATTGTGTAATTATAATAGAATGTTGGGATCAACAAGTTACTTTTCATGAATCACAATAGAAATTGTTTACCTCCTGAAACGAGCCAAGAGAAACTCGGCCCCCACTCACTTCCACGTAAGTAGAAACCAAGCCACATGTAAGAGGAATCACTCCTTGAGACACAAGTCAACAAAGTGTTCGAGCTCCGAGATTTAATCAACACAATAACAAGATAAAATATTTTTAGATCAAACCCGTGTGGGCTTCATCTGTTGTATGTGTGTGTGCTTTGGTCATTGTGTATTGTCACTAACGGTTTCGCGTAGGATGCCACGTGGGCAACAACTTGATCCTCGTTGGCGAGGCGTAACAAAAATACCTCCATACCCTTTAGATAATTTATTCCATTACTAAAGACTAATGTTATAAAAATCAAGACCTAGGCTTGAAGTGTGAGGAAAAAGCCAACGCATATGGAAAAGATGGTTAATTCTACTTTTTTTTTTGTTGACGTAGAAACCCGCAGCTACTACTCGAGAGTGCACACTGGGTAAATCTCGCTTCATGTGCAATAACCCGCAAACCGCACAGGAGAGATAAACCGCACTAGGCAAGCCCGGTGCGACGGGCTCGACCGAGAAAGTATTGACAGAGGATTCAAACTCGTGACATTCGATCTCTGCGTTCACCTGCTCCACTAACTTGGCCACCCCGAAGGGGTTCGGTTAACTCTACTTTTGACTACCTAATGGAGGTCTAGGCGAGCGCAAGTAGCAAAAGTCCAGCGTAGGCTCATAAGGTTTGAAACTTGACTTTACCATCTTACTACACTATGCGCTTTTTAAAACCTTACTAAAGGTAGATATAAATTTGACCAACCCCACTTGTACATACATAGAGATGACCACATATTATATGTACTGATAGGTGACCACATAAACATACAGAAGAACAAGAAAGGGGAGAGAAGTCCATGAAATACAATTGGTGGGGCTTTGGTACTTTCACCTACATAAACACTGCTTTTGGCATTATTAAGTGGTCCCAAAAACAACTTATAAATGTCCTTGCTGCTTTTTTATCTTCCTTTGATCTACTTCCTCCACACATATGCTCTTTTCAATTAATTTCTATTTTTCTCTTAAAGTAACAAAAGTAGGGAACTTATTAGGAATAGACTCTTGAAAAGCTTGCAGATGATGAGTAATTGAAATTAGTTGAATCAAGTACATGAATAATAACTAACTAATTAGGGTAACCCTGCTACCTTTTTAATACACTGAACTACATAAGGAACTATGTGAAAACGCAAATTTGTATTAATAATTCACTAATTTGACATTTGGCTAACAATATTATAGAAGTAAGTTTGAATGACCTTGTATTTGGTGCTACCAAAATCGTACTTAGAATGATAAGAGATCGATAGCAAAAACTTAACCCACATTTGGCCTGATCAATATTATTTTTAAAATTTGAACAACTCTAACTCTTCTAGTATATAAATTTAAAGAGGACTGATATGTCACAACAGTTTATTATTCCCGGGCTCTCTTATTCAATCCTACAAGGTTTAACGTGTCAAAGTATTGATTGGGCTAATTCACTGGGTTTTATCCTATTTTTATTATGCATTTTAAGCACTAATCATCTGTTTTTTGGGTTGATTTCACTAAAATCTTTGAAAATCTGAGTGGTAATGATGGAATTCCTAAAGACTTTGTTATTTATATACTTGAAGTCCACTAAAATCTATTAAAATCCTTCCAAATGATAGAATTCTCTAAAATTTACAAATTATTGGAGACAATTAGAATTTTAAAGAATCTATTAGAATCCAAGTTGAGGATACCTAAATTGCAATGGAATCTACTAAAATCTTAGTTGGAATACTTGAAATTATATAGATTTAAGACTTAAATTGAGGATAACCCCAATATTTTCCTTTATGCTTATTTTCCTTTATTCTATTTTAAAGAGGAGGGCAATTTTGTTATTTTATGCGATTTAATGGTCAAAATGGATGTAAATGACTAATTGCTTGAAAGGTTGGAAACGAATTACCCAAAAAAAAAAAAAAGTAAGAATATGTCAGACTACTTTCTTCAAAGATTGGGGACCAAATGCACAAATTCCCCTATTTATAAATAGCTAAATATAGTCATTGTCCATTGTTGAAATTTCATCTATTAAGACCTTTCAACTTCACAGTTCAAAAATAAGATTTACATGTTTTTTATTTAATTAATTATTTAATATTTCTATTTTTTAATATTAATAGTATTATAAAATAAAATAAATCTACAAACTACTCCCAAACTCTAAGGGGTTGTTCTCTTTATATTTCAATTTTGTGTTTTGAGTTTTGAATTCATTTGAGTTTTGTGTTTTGAATGTCTATTTTGAAATTGTTGAAAATGCGTTCTTTTTTATATTTCGAAAAATTGTTTTGAAAATACCCAAAACGCGTTTTGAAAATTTTAACTTGATTATAACTGAAAACACAAAAAACGACAAATTTATCATTTTGAGTCTTCTTTATAAATTTTTAACTTATTTTCAAAAACGCGTTTTCGAAAATGGGAAAGAGAACAGACACTAAATCATTTCCATCCCTTCTCTCTCCCTTCTTTTTCTATTATATCCTCTATCTTCCCTCTCCAGCTGCCAAACCACCACCAAGCGACATCGCTCTCTTCGACGAAGCTGAGTACAACATCGCTTTGTTGGGTAGAGCGACACTTGCCGTTGTGGACGCCCTTCACAGCGCATGCGCAGTGTTTTGAGGCACTTTGCAGTGGTTCTCAGTGCCGCTACAAAGCGTCGTTCACGTCGTCCTGCAAGTTGAGGTGATCTGTTCGGCATAGGCGTGTACTAAGACTTGCTATTTTCGAGTCCCTTTTTCCTGCTGCAGGCGCTAGTCGATTTGGCTGGCGGAAGGGGGGGAAACATATGATGTTTTTCTGGGGTGGTTTCGAGTTGATCTGGCTGGTCGAAGTTTTTGGTTGTTTTTGTTAGCTGCAAATGGTGATATTGGTAATAGTGCAGGGGGTGGTAGTGTAGATATTTTGATCTATCAGAGGTGCAGAAATCTCAAGTTTGTAGTGGTGTTGGTTTTCTCATCTGTGGGCGGGTGGTTTTCTGTGGTGGTTTGTTGGTGATTGTTTGTGGGTGGTGATGTCGGTGGTGGTACGACGGTGGTGGCACGACGGTGGTGGCGATGATGGTGTAGGCAGTGGTGCTTCTGTTGGTTGCAGGTTGTCGTAGTGCTGTGAGGTGCGTGGCTTTTTGTTGTTGCGTGTAGGGTGGCGATATGAATGTGGTGGTGGGTGGGGTGGGGTGAGGTGGGAAGAGCGTTCGTGACAAATTATTTGGGTATTGTGATCAATAAATTTTTAATTTGTGATCAGTGAATAATATGTGACCTAGAAGATTGAGGGATTGTGATTAAATTTGTAGTTATAACTTAAATTTTGGTAAATATAGTGACTAATTAATTTGATAATTAGTGATCATGAAATAAGTTGTGACTTATAAAATTTGTGATTTGCGACATTGAAATAATTTGTGACCTATATATTTTTTGTATTTGTATTCAAAAAATAATTTGTGATCAATTAATTTGGTAATATGTAATCAATTAATTTGATATTTTGAGACCATCAAATAAGTTATGGATCATAAAATTTGTGATTAAAAAATAATATGTGACTAATTAGTTTATTTAATTTTTAATATATAAATAAATTGTGATCTATAAAATTTGTTGTTTATGATTGTGGCATCTGTAATTGTGATTAATATATAATCGTGGCAATAAATTATATAATGTTGTGATCATAATATATTTAATTAAAAAAATATTTTTTAATTAATTTTTTAATAAATACAATTTAAATTAATATCTGATTTTTATTTTTTTAATTAAATTTTTAATAAATACAATTTAAATTAATATCTGATTTTTGAAAAAGTAAACTTTATTTCTTAGATTTGAAATTGGTCATACTTAATGTCCTCATAAAATTTTCCCTTGTCCATTTACAGTCTGGGCCGAATGAAGTAGACATATGAAACTATGTTGGAAAGGTTGGAATGGAAGCCTACAATGAGAACGCCCAGTTTTGCTAACCTTAGAGGCCCAAATCTATCTTTTCCAGAGGCCCAACCCGTCTAACACTCGAATAGCAATCTATATGGTTCTGACCCCATCAGGTGAAGAACTTGCGGCTCTTGAAAATCTATAAGCTCAACTGTCAAGCATACAAACAGTTCTTTCTTTTTTCTGCAATTTATTCTCGAAAAAATGATCCAATTTTAAGGTAATCTCAGCCTTCCTCTCTGTTCTTATAAAAAATGTTGTAAGTCCCTAATTTTTCTGTCTGTTTACGTTGTTAATTATGGATATCTATAAATTTAATTTTGTTTATTAGTAATGTTTACTGGATTGCATCATTTAGGTGTGCGAATTTTTTACTATGAAGGAGAAGAATAGTGCTACTGCTTCGGTACTCAAGCGTATCTTGGTGAATTGTTCAGCTCAGGTTCGTTGTTTTTCAAAAGATTGAATTTTTTGTTGTTAGTTATAAAATACTATTATACAATGTGATTATAAAGCAATTAATCAATACTATTGATCGGAACACAATAAAATCACATCATATCACGATGTATTGAGATTTGTCATGCTCAAATAGAGAGGGGAAAAAAAGGAAGGAAGAAGGAAGAAATGGTATTCAATAAATTAATTAGTAAAATGTTGGAAATTAAATCTACAGCGATAAAAGGGGTGAATTGACTGTCCGCTTACCTACTTCTCATATGGGGTTCCAAGGTCAGTAAGAGAGGGAGATAGATCATCGTCAGAGGGAAAAGAAATGGACT
>CAIGRP010132466.1:0-13356 GCA_903798385.1 Fraxinus cuspidata
TTTAGTTGATCTGTGTAATATCTTAGTAATATTCTTGAATATATTGTGTATATACTAATATAGTAGAGTGAAAACTTGTATACGAGAGGCTAGAGAGAATATTGAAGTAACATTTGTAAATCTGAACTTTGTGATTTCCTTAGTGGATTCGAGCTTAATCTATAAGGTAGATGCTCAACGGGTCAGTATGCTAATTTAGCTGAACATCTGGGCTTCAAAAGGGGCGAAAAATTCTTTGTGTTTTTTCTTACAATTCTGCGATTTTATATTTTTTGTGTTTGTTGATACAAACTCTTGATTCTGGACCAACATAAGGTAAAGGGCCGTGGGTTCTTGACTGAATTGTTCGCTTCGGGATTGATCCTCGGGCTCCATGTTTTTACAGTTATAACAGTAATAATACACAGCTCTCCATACATGGAAGAAAAAAATGAGAATGATGAAAGCAATCAAGTACCAGTAAAATCACTTTAGGCAAATGGCGCTCAACTTCACAAATGAAGCAAAATGTACAAAATGACATCCCATGATTCCTCTAAGCTCGAGTTAACATAGCATCGACATGTTAAGCCTTCAAGTGCTCACATATGCCCTTCATGACATGTATACTTGCAAACTTGCAGTCTTCATCACCAGGCAAATTGGACAAATGTTAATCAACCCTTCACAATCAATACACAGACAAAAGTGTCGACACGGGAATAACAAGACAGAAACTTCTTTGCCCTTGCAAGCTCTGCATTTTAGCTGATGGTCTAAAGGAACTTGATTTCGAGAACCACTAACAATTCCGTGATGGTTCATGGATGAGACTGCATCATCTACCTCGCTCTCCCCGAATCCTTCCTGAGCTTGCGCAGTGCCTTGTGCCATGAGCTGCTGGATATTGCTTCTCAAGAGATTTGCAACAGATTCGTTGTATTTTGCTCTGTGACGCCAAGACTGAGCTTCATTTACAACCTGCTTTATTCTATCGCCCAACTCCTTGTTCTTGCGGATAATGTTCTCCAGTTTATGCTGCTTCTCGTTTAATTTGGTGTTAACACCTTTTTCTAAGACATTCAAAATAGAAACCATGTGCCTCTGATTTAACTCTCTTACGCCCTTCAGAAGGTTCTCTTCCTGTTGGACAAAGACCAATTGAGAAGCTGTAATATAAGGCGAAGATTACAAAGTAGTTTCTTCCAAAATTCCCGTGTCCACAATTCAGATGTCAAGACTAACATAAGGTGCCTCATATGAAAATTAGTTTCAGGGACCATACCTGATGGTTCATATACTGGTCAAATTCTGCTGTCTGTCGATCTAACTCCAGTTTAACACTATTACCAAGGGAAAGAACACCAGATAGGGAGTTTCTAGTGTGTTCACCAGCAGGAAAAAATGAGGAATTCCGCTCTTGCTGGCAAGAAAGTTTGAGCCCAGTTGACACAGGATTAGGATTCAAAAGAGTTCCAATATGGCCCACGTCATTGGACCGCAAGATATTATTCATTGATATTGGAAGCTCCCTTTGCCTGCATACAGGTTCCACTTCCCTGACTCTTTTAGTAGGTTGATTTGCAGCAAGGGCAGGCTCATTGTCCATAGGGTTCGTGGAATCAACACCATGGTCATTTGGAACTGTAAACAAACATCCAAATATATGAGATAAAAATGTATTACCGAAAATTGAAAAGGGTAAGGTCCAGAAAATTGACAAATTAATAAATGTAAATAGCAACTCCTAGCAAGAAAATGAAACAGGAAGTAGAACTATAACATATTCAGGTTAATGTAATAGCGTCTGTGGGAGTCTCACTTGTTAGTACAATAAATCAAGTAAAGACTTTCATGATTCTTCTTTACTTTTTCCATCAATATCCATGTTTCAATATTACCTCTTATCATGTATAATCAAAAGCAATATATGATCGAAATTGGAGATCCTACAAACTATATAATCAATACAGATACAACAATAAGAACATAATTTTGACGATGTAAAATCTTCTCAAACAGGTGTGGAAACTAAATCCACCACTTGTTATGACTTAAGACATATGAAGCCATTGTCAACCATTTAAGAGATACTGCAGACAAGGGGGGGGGGGGGGGGGGGGNAACACTCAAAGAGCCTACGTGTCTGTGGGTTGGCCACTGAGCCTTTTTGAACATCCTCAGACAGATGAGCAGCATTCGTTTGACCTCGTTAAAAAATAAAAAACTCAAGGCAAAATTTCAGAAATGTTTTTTCAGTTCATGACCAATTTGGATATCTAAGGACACTAAATTCTGTCATGAATATGAAGACCAAACATGCAAGTGTCCACTCAAAGAGCCTACATGTATGCAAGTGTCAATGCTTCTTAGATTACGTCCATGTTTGGCCCCCATTTTCTAAAGCTCATTTTTTCTTTAAACTCATTTTTAACCATACATTTTATGGGAGTCACAACTTTTTTCAACTTTTCAATCACAGTTCATCAATTTTTATCAAAATCTACTAAAAATTTGTTTTTCATCCAAACCAAACAGGGGCTACATATGAACGAATAAAAAGGCATAGTTAAAGAACTTGTCATTTGGGTAAAGGAGGAGATCATTCTGTTAGTTTGCTCAGTTTATTCCCTAATTCACACGACCAGCAGAGATTTGAAGATCAAGGTCCAACATGTGTCACATACGGTATGTGTGAAGCAAATTTGGCACATGTAAGCTATACATTTGTTTACGTTGAAGGAAATTTAGTGAAAGTGCCCAATTTCACCCAAGGGTTTGGAAAGAAAGAACAAATTGGCACCAGCAGATATAAATAACCAAACTCAACAGCCACAAAAAATCATGTTCAGGAAAATTAAGCCATAAAAACTACAGATAACATATCAACGAGTGGATCTACGATACCAACACATTCAACCAGTACCAAAATTAATTTACTGACTAAAGCTTTGGCTATGTTCCATATTCTCTAGTTGTTTATTTTGCTTAAAGTTATAGATAAATGAGTGCGGGCAGAAGTTAAAGATAATTAATTAGAGGCGTCAGCTTGTGGCACAGCATACATCATGAATTGAGACAATGGATGCATCCATTTAGGCAGACAAGTTGAAAAGTTACAAATATACAAAACATAGTAATTTTACAGCTCTTTCTAGTAATTTTTCAAACATTGCCATATTGAAATAAATAAAACCCATCCCTGGTTAAATTCTTGAAGAGAATTCCTGCATATCACAGAATACATATACAATGTGAGCTATGAAGAGAAGAAATCAAAGTGACAATAAATTACAGGAGTAATAATCATTATGAAGATTTGGCATCAATAGTAGACGTAAAAAACTCGTAATAGTTTCTCCGAAGAAGAAATAAAACCACCATGTCCAAACAATTTAAATTGAGGCAAGGAATTGATATCATATTGGACAGGATTTTCATCTCCAGAAACAGGGAACATGTTGTTTCCATTACTTCCTCCTCCAAACATGTTCCTGAGAATCATACACTAGATACATTAGATCCAACGAACTTAATTGTTTACAATCCAATCAAGACTGCCCAGAAAAAAACTCGAGAACTACAAAGACAATTTATCACAATGACCCAAAACAAGTAATCTTGACTTCATTGATACAGAACACAAACAAATCCTTAGAAAGAAAATTCAAAAACAGTAACAATACCTAGGTCCAAATTATACAACCATCAATCAAGAAACACAGTTTATTTTCAGGTTTCTTCCACTTTGATGTGTCTTTGATCTTTTATGATCGTCAAGAAAATAAATAAGCACATTCCAACACACATATAACTATCAAGAATCCCAAAATGGAAATAACCCAGAAAAAATACAAACTTCCCTTCAATCAAATGAAACCCAAAAATCATCAATAAATTAAAAAAGAAAACTTACAAGATTCAGCTCAGGTCAATATGGATTACCCTAAGGTTGATGCAAAAATCTTTATAGGGTTGTTTTCCTTTTCCTTGTTTGAACAGAAATGGGCAAAAGAGCCGGCGATAATAATGAAAAAAGTGAGAGAATATGCGCACAAGAAGAATAATGACAATAATGAAAGTAGATGGTGGTGGAGTTATTGTTGTTTCGGTTAAGAAAATCGATTCCAATCTGTGTTGTTGGGATATGAAGAATTGGAAAAGGACTCGTTGAAAAAATAATCTTCTTCCTCATTTCTTGATAAATGATACTCTCTCTTTTTCTTCTCTGTCGGGCTGTCTGTCAGTTTTCTTTTCGTTTTCGGCACCAGTAATGTTTGTTTGTTCCCTTGAATTGGCTTCCGTTACTGTTCACAGCTCTGCTCTCTAGCTTCGAATTCAATGCTCCTCCTGTTCTCTCTTCCTAATTTATGACATATGGTGCTTGTTTGGATTTCATTATAACTTAAAAGTTTAAAGCTTTAATTACTAAAATTTAGAACCACACTCGTTTATATTGTTTAATAATTTCAGTAACTTATAATGAAATTTGAACAAGCACACGATAAATTTTAGTTAAACAGTTGATAAGATTGAATATGATATATTAATATTAAACTATCAAATGTAGCATGCCGAGTACCCTATTTTTTCTCCCTCCTCACTTTCAATCTAGTTAAGGTTGCACGTAGGTTGTGCAAGCTTTGCATGACCTAGGTCCGGGATGGCATGATACAAGCCACCTTCAACCCAACATGTCCAGTAAAATGTGTTCTCAGTATGGTCACTAAATAAATAGTTTTTCATAAAATATTATCAAATAAATAGTTTTTCAACACCAATTTAAGTGACAATGGAACTCATACTCCACAATAGAATATCAATTGTTTTTTCTATGATCGTCAATTATAAGATGGACTTTACTTCATTCGATGTTAAACACCACTAATATCATCACTGCATGTAATAAAAACAATTTACCATGAAAAACAAAATGAAGTTTCTTTAAATATTGAAACTGGAACATTACAATAAGTTTTGTTTATATTTTTACTTGGAACATTTTTATTCTTTTATGTGTAGTTTTAGATTATCCTTAGTCTCACTAAGTGTTTCCAAAGATTTTCTATATCACTTGTTTTTTCTAATATTTCTTGGGAAAATTACAACCTTCTATTTAAGATGTTTTTACACTTTATACATCATATTTTTTAAATTTATAATTTATAGAGCTCGCTTGACATGTCTTTTGAATGTGAAAATGAGCTTTTAAGATCTGAAAATTGCTTTTGGATTCATTTGAATAATCTTATTAAATTGTTTCTTTTAGTTAAAATAATTTTTGAAGGAAGTTTGTTCAATATGATTTTCTCTAAAAGCACTTTTGAAAATAAAGCTCTTTTAAATATTAGTTTTCAAATAAAAATTAAAATAACTCCCTTTAAAAACTTTTTTACAAAAAGCATAAGCAAAAGTCACGTCGAGCAAACCCTACATTTCTCATTATAATAACAATTAAAAAAACTATATAGTTAAACAGACCAAAGTGTCCATAATTGAAAATAAAAAGTCGTGTCATTAATAATATTATTTTTGAAGGAAGTTTGTTCAATATGATTTTCTCTAAAAACACTTTAAAAAAGAAAGCTCTTTTAAATATTAGTTTTCAAATAAAAATTAAAATAACTTCCTTAAAAACTTTTTTACACCAAATGGGTTGGTGGGGAGGGGGAGGCGCGCCTCGTCTCGGGTCACGGGGCACCCCGCCCCGAACTTGCTCCGTAAAGGAAAAAAATAATTTACGGGAAATTTAAAAAAAAAAAAATGAAGTTGGAAATGGGGAGGCCCTCGCCAAGGCAGGGCGGGGTGTAACATTTTCCCTACCAATTTTTTTATCTATTTTTTATTCTCTAGAAATTCAATATCTATTTCATTCTCATATGAAAAATATTTTTTTTTTCTCTCTTTCATCTATCCCTTCACAAGTTAATATTCACTCGAGTTCTAACACCACATCATCTACATAATTTTTTTCTATTTTTATTTTTTACAAAAAAATAAAATATTTTTATTAGTTATATATATATAGATTGTTCTCTTCTAGAGTTCTTGCATAAAACAAAAAAAACATCCACAGTAAATACCAATGAAATTATGCATTCTTAATAATTTTTAAGTTGCAAAATGAACCGACTTAAAATGAATACGATGTTGATTTTTAATATAAAAACTAATATAAAAAATTATTTAAATAGATTGCTTACAATTTTTATTCATTGAACAAATTTTGTTAATTGGAATATAACAATTAAGAGATCTTATTTTGTTTTTGCGATGTTGGAAGAGTCAAATGAAGTATTTTTTTAATTTTAATTTTTTATAATTTACTAAAATTATTTTTTGTTGATCTGTCGTTAGAGTTTAGGAAAAGAATATAAAAAAAAATCCAATAAATGAAAAACAAATAATTAAAAAATAGTACGCATTGGTTTGATTTGTGATTTTAGTTAACGTAAATTTATAAAATATGGTATGTAAAGTATAGCTACACCATACATACTAGTGTATTTTGTAAATTTTTCATATTTTTATGACAGAAAATAAATCCAAACAATGTTATGCAAACCAAAGCTACTAATAGTCATTTGGTAATGGATTCACATCGAATGGTATACGAGTGAAACTGAATTTTCAAAAAAAAAAAAAAATAAGATTATTATTATTGTTATTATTATTATTATAGAACCATTCTGATAAAGAATGTGTATTAAATAGTGGTTCCACTTCTGCTTCATGTGAAAATCATTAGTTAATATTATGACTGTTGTGAAACGAAGATGATATCGGATTAAACCGATATCAAATTGTTAAAGAAAATAAAAGATTATAGCGACGTCACTCTCCAGATAAAAGTAATCTAATGACCTAAGATACAAGCCTCGTAACAGAATCACAACCAAATGCATCAAAACAAGGATTTTGGTTAGAAGTCTTATGGGCAAAAAGTGGTATGTTACTAGCAATTAAATATAATGACACCACTGATAATTGTGGCGAGATAGATTTATCCATAACTTCTAAATTAAATTGAGATGTATTATTTAAAGAAGACCCCAAATTATGCTCCAACGATTCAAAATCCAACTCCAGTTCCATTGAGTTATTAAAATATGTTAATTGCTCAAAGATCATGTATAACATTTATATAGATATTCTATGTCATTTTGACAAAACACGGGCTCCTATACTAATTTTCAAGACTCCACATTCAATAGTATACATGCACCCTTTGGAATCAAGGGCATCTAAAAGATTTATCTTCAAATCTGGAACGTATCTCACTGCATCGAGTGTTCTAACCGCCCCATCAAATATCTTTCTTCTTACCTCGGTCATACCAGCTATCCGACAAGCTATCCGACAAGGTTATTATTATCGGTTATCACAACACATTTAAAAACTTTTTCACATGTTGAAAATAAATCCCGATTAGGAATCATATGAAAAGTGCGAGTTGTATAAAAAATTCAAGGCTCGTTAGGTTTGGAGTTGTAGTTAGACATAATTAAAAGCTTTCCATTACGTTAAGATTTTCTGCAATACTTGATTCCACTAAAGTTTTTGATTATTGATTTGTAGTTAATTTTGATCTATTCTATAACTTATAATAATCGTTTATCAAGTGTCTTTTTTTGTCAATAATTACAAAATTTGAAGTTAGATTTTGACTTGTCCCTTAAACGACTACCATCAACCATGAGGCCATCTCTATGACCCTGAGATGCAACAAGATGCTTCATCTTCTTTTTTGAATACAGAGTATCATACACTTCTTCGATGGTGAGAATATCGCGACTATATAAAATTTGTGTCTCTAAAAGACATATATGAAGCGACATTGAACATAATAAAATCAATCACAAATCTTTTTCATCATATTTGACCTCAAATGTCTCCAAATTAGCGACGATTTCCTTAAATGCAGCTAGATGATTCTCGAGAGATGTACCTTCTATCATACGATAAGAATATAGATGCTGCTTCAGATGCAATTTGCCAGTTAGATTCTCCGTCATGTATAATTGCTCCAATTTTAACCATAATGCAGTGATTGACTTTTCCTTCAAAACGTCCGAAAAACATTATTTGAAAGATGAATATGTATTTGAAATAGGATCTTTCGATCCCTTCATTATTTTTCCTTCGGAGTTCAAGTTGTGGGTGTCTTGTCAAATCCCAACAATGCGTTGTCTAAATCCATTTGAGCGAGCATTGCTCGCATCTCTATCTGCCACAAAGAGAATCTTGTATTCCAATCTAGTAGCGGAATAGTAAATTTCGTTATTGCCATCATGAAAGATCAAGTTGAGCTATTAATTTGATCAAAATATCGATCTTTTCAAGAATTTCAAAATCAAAAACTTTGATATCAGTTTGTTATGAAACGAAGATGATACCAGATTAAACCAATACCAAATTCTTGGAAACGATTAGAGATTATGGTCACAATATGAAGTAATTGATCACAAGAATAAAATAATTTATAGAGAATAGAGATTTTATTATAATATGGAGAAAGAATACAAAGATTTGTATTTACAACATAGTCTAACTTAATCTAAATCATAATAAAAAGTCAACTATATATATAGAACAAATAGGGGACTCCCAATCTTAATAGTAGAATTGTAGGTGAAGTAGAATGCAATAAATAGAGTCCAAAATGGAATAGGAGGAAAAAAAAATATTACGGGCGCCGCAGCGCCACTGTGGGGCTCCGGCTAGTTGATTCAATATACAGCTGTCAGCACCTAGGCGGGGGCCACGTCTCCGTCCCAAATACCTTCAAAAGATGTTTTCTTCATTTCAAAATCTTCTTCAAATCTAACATAAATTTTTTATTCCCAATTGAGCTTCCAAATAGAACTTCAACTATAATTCGTCGAGTAAACTTGAATATGATTCTACAATAACATTTCAAATAGAATTCTTTTTAATGTGCACTTTAATTAGAATTCCCAATTATCTTTATTCTTTGGATGACACCCAAATTCTAACAATAACTAAGAGTATCAACGACGAAGAATTTGATACTCTAATAGTGTACAATGGTGACAATTAAAGTAAAATAAATGGTCGGGCTAATTATTTCATAAGATTATTTATGGCAAATTTTAGATTAAACTAGATTGTACCATGAATAATATTTTAATTTTTTATTCTAATGGCATCGTGAAGATTGGTCTAATTTTAGCTTAAATATATATTAAATCATTATGACAAAAATCGATCAATCAACTGGTTAAATTGTTCATAGGGTGATCAAGTTTTTCAGTCACATTATTTAGGAAGAGGAAATATCCTCTTAAGAACCGTTAGAACTTTTATATGTATTGTGCCATGTTGATATGAACATTCATGTCATTATACTATTTTAGACTTTTAAGTGTGTTTTTTTTTTTATAGTTAAAAGTTTTGCATTCTAGTTTTTTTTTTTAATGAACTCCTGGGACCACAAAAATCCTTACTTAGAATGAGATTCCAACTCAACATAATTTTAGTGAATTTTTTAAAGAAGATTTGTTTTTTATGAATTCAATGCAATGAAAGTTGAAAGTTGTAAGTAGCATTGGGAGAGAAACCAGTTATTCAAGTTGTAAGTAGCGTTGGAAGAGAGAGGAATTTTGACTACTAGTTCGACTATGATTCAACTTCAATTCAATCACAAGGCAATATCCAAATCGAGTTAAAGTATTGGTCAATATTGTCGTCAAGCTTTTAACTAATGGGAAATTTAGGTCTGGTATCCCAATATATCAAGTGGTGTAATTCTCTCTCTCCAACTTTAAAAAAATGAGGTTAATAGTCTCCAATATATATAAATATGTGAACTTGAGTCCCATGTGATACAATCTCAATGCGGACATTAAATTCGCAATTAACTTCTAGTTGAATTGGGAGAAAAACTTGAAACCCTCGTTTGACTCATGTTTATAAAAATTGAAGTAGTTTTTTATCCATACATTTTGAGGGATTCATAAGTACTATTCACTTTTTCAATATTCAATTCTAACTATTAATTTAAATTGTTCATAAACGCTTCATAAATGTGACTTTTTTTCATTTGAGTCATTTAAAAGTTGCATACGATTTTAAGGTCAAGATTGACCGTTTGGATGATGTTAGAGTTAAATAGAGCTCTCGTTTTGTAGATATCAAAATCAAAATTTTAAAAAAAATTGATAAAAGTTAATAAAATGCGTGATTGAAAAATTGTGAATCCTATAATATATATGATTAAATTTTATTGTTAACTTTAACTTAAATTAAAATCTATATTTAAATACCTACAAATTGAAAATTGTCCATGACCACAAGATTGAAAAGTTGAAGAGCAAATTTGAGTTAAGCCATTTTTGTATATCAAAAGTGTACAATTCATGCCGCATAGTACATTACTTTTTATATCATGCCACGTGACAATATATAATTGGACAATTAAAAAAAATTAACAATTTTTTCACAAATCAAACCAAGCCAACTTGGATGCGGTCAAAAGTGACTTACACTTTAAGTTAAGCCAGGAATCGTGCTACATGTAAATTACTTTCTACATCACGTTTTACATCATGACATGTGGCAACATGTTATTGAACGGTTTTAAAAAAGTAACAATTTTTTCACAATCAAATCAGGCCACTTGAATGCTGTCAAAAAATTATGTACAATTGATATACAAATGGATTAACAATATCCAAGTGGCATGATTTGATTGATGATTTTTTTTTTTAATTTCTTTACATCGTTCAATAGCATAGTGTGATGTGGCATGGAGTAAAAAGTGACTTATAAGTTCATATAGCATGATTCAGCAAATTTACCAAATCTGACACATCTCACGTGACCTCTAAACAAACAACCTCCTTGCCTCGAACCGAAATTCCAAGAATATCCCTCATTTGTATTTGTATTTCATATCCCTTCCACCAAACTCTTCGCTCTTCGACGGAGACCCCAACGTTCTTCCACCCTCCCAATATATACTCTCCCAACCACCCCCACCTCTTCTCTCTTTCACAGCTCTCGTCATCTGAATCTGTGAAAATGCAGAGCACAGCAATTGCATTCTCCCCTTCCATTTCTGTCTCTACCAAGCCCCAAAAGCCCACCTCTCTCTACAGATTCAATCCTATCTCCCTTACCCCGTCGAAACAGCTCTGTTTCAAGAATGGTTGGGTTTCCGGCCCTACTTCGGTTCATACTTCTTCGAGTCGGAAAGTGGGTTCAATTAGTTGTTCTTTGAGATCCAATGGGTGGATTTCGAACCCAACACCGCCTGCACCACGAAATCAGGAGCCCGAGTCCGAGGGTGTCGTGGTTCGGGCCACGTCGGTGCCAGAGAGCGCGGGAGCTGCCGAAAGCCCGAAATCCAAGGGTGCTATGGATACTTTGGTGCTGGGAACTCTTTTCGGGCTCTGGTACCTATTTAATATCTACTTCAATATCTACAACAAACAGGTACTTGCTTTTTTTATTTTTCTAGTTAGTTAATTTCCATTGATCGGGCCTAGATGATTGTATATGTCTTCCTGCATGTTTAGATGGCGAGACATTTAATTTTGATGAGGTTAATTGGTAATAACTGTTAAGGGTAATATTCCACATCCATTAATGATGAAACAAATAAACAACATATAACGCTTTGATCGAGGAACAAAAAAACGAAAATCCTGCCAACTTGCGAAGAGCATATTGATGACAACATGTATAAGTTATAGATCAAGTGTTTCAACAATAATTGTTTTGATGATTGGAATTTTTATTTCACCAAATCACTTCAAACGCAAGCTGCAATTTCAATAACGGATTTCTTTGGGATACGAAGGCGTGCCTTTTTTTTTTTAGCCTGCATATGAATGATTTGCAGTTTTGGTTTATATATTTTATAGGCTATATTTTTTTGCTTAAAATATAAGTTTCTTACCTGGAAAGTTATTCTAAAATTTCACTTTGCATAGTACAGAAATTTCAAATTTCAATTATTCTTCTTAAGAGGGCGAAACGTTTGTGCTTGTCTTTGTGTTAATCAGTCTATTAGGTTCTGCTCGTTTGCAAATTCGGTTAAAAAAACTTTAAAGGAATCCTATCGCTGGATATTGCAGCCCCATTTCTATAAACAAAGAGTGGCTCTTTGAATGTGTCTTAACTTAAACATTCAGGATAGTCAATAAGATAAGCACCTACCTTTGAGCAAAAACTTGATTTTTAGGCTGCCGTGGCAAGACAAATATAGATTATGTCATGTTTCCCCTAAATGAAGCTAGGTAATATGCTTCTGAAGATTATCTGGGTTGAGTCTATCTTACTAAGGAAAGTAAAAAATGGACCAGGGGAACAATGTTTTTTTTTTGTTGCTTCTCTATGCTGTAATTCTTGCTGTTCCACGTGCAGCTCTAAGATTTATTCTTAATTTGTTGTTGATTTAAAAGATATGTAAGAAAACACGTTATTTTAGAAATAAAAGTATGAATATAACATCTGAGATCTCAGTTCCATGCTGACGAATGTATTTAACAATTGAGTAGTGACTGTTAATGATGGTTGCTAATTTTTCACAGGTCCTTAAAGCTTTCCCATACCCAGTGACAGTCACTTTAGTTCAATTTGCTGTTGGGACTGTCCTAGTTATGATCATGTGGACATTCAATCTCTACAAACGGCCTAAAATCAGTGGTGCACAGGTACTCAATACTATTCTGAAATGGTTATGCTATAGTATTTTTTGTTCCATTGGCCAATCATAAATATGGAATCTAATCATCAATTTCCATGGCCAGCTTGCAGCAATCCTTCCATTGGCCTTGGTTCATACCTTGGGCAACCTTTTCACCAACATGAGTCTTGGAAAAGTTGCTGTTTCATTCACTCACACAATTAAAGCTATGGAGCCCTTCTTTTCAGTTGTCCTCTCAGCTATGTTCTTAGGAGAGGTGCTATTCTTATCCATTCCTTCTGTTATTTAAGTTATGTTTTTCGTACTCATTTCTCGTGGAGTTTCTGAATGCTTATGTTGTCATGATGTATGATATTTCTCATGTTTGAAGCAGCAATAATTTATTACGCTTTCCATTTTGTTAAAACTGTCTTTTTAGCAGATCTTATTCATGATATTCTATTGTATCAGGGAGGGACACAGTTCTTGTGTAATAGCATTCCTGATTCTAAGTTAATTATCATCTTCACATATTCCTAGGGGCTTTATAATGGGAACATAACTACCCCCCCCCCCCCCCCCACCCCACACACAACCATAAGAAATGGGAACTTCCATTGGAAAATATAATAATTGAAAAAAGAGGACAAGGCATCCTCTTTATGCTATAGATAAACACAAATCTACATCATATTACATGATGATGTAGAACGGGAAAGAATTAA
>CAIGRP010132486.1:0-25222 GCA_903798385.1 Fraxinus cuspidata
TTCTATATTAAAACTCTCAATCCAGGATCTGCGAGAAGATGTGAGACATCAACATTCCCGACTTCTCCGACATCTCCAACTTATCCAGTATCAACATCAACATTATTTTTATCACTTTTGTCTCGAACATTCCTTTTATCGGTATTTTGCTCATCACAAGAAAGTGTAGATTTACGTTTAAAGTATTTGTCCATAAAATACAAACAAAAAATCAACCATATTAGAAGTCTCTAAATCAGTTTCTTCTTCTCACGAGTCATACCAACCAAATTTCAAACATATTAATTAACAAGTTTCAATCTTCCTAAATCAATTTACATATAAATGAGAAAGCTCTAATAAAAAAATCCCTAAATTTCTAAATAAAAAATCCCTAAATCCCTAATTAGAAATCCCTAAATTTCTAGATAAAAAATCCCTAAATCTCTAAATCAGAAAATACGAAATCAGAAAACACAATTAATGACAACATTGGTGTTTGGCAAGAATGAGTAAACTATAAATACAACTGCATACTATAAACAGTGAATAAAATAATTGAAATTTTGAAATCAAATAGGAAAGTCACACACCTTTAAGAGGACGGTAGTGGCCGGAGCCAGAAGTTAGAAAAAGGGCAGAGGCTGAGATGCAAACGCCGCAGACGCATAGTCGGGTGGACCGCAGACGAAGTCGCAAACTCTAAACAATGGTGGGAGTCTAGGTGAGAGAAAGCTATACAGATAGCCCACAGGTGAAAGAAGGCGAAATGGTAACTGCCGGCGGATGCGTGGGCAGACGGCAGAGCTTGGGTCTTGGAACGGGAAGAGAGAAAATGGTAGGATTATGTTATAGGTCTAGTAGTGTGGAGAGACTGGGAGAGAGAAACTGAAGGGTTTGATATTTTACTTTTTCTATTTAAAAAAAAAATCAAAATTTAAGGGGTCACGTGACCCTCTAGGCTACCCCCAGGTCCGCCTATGATTGTAAACGTTTTCCACCAATCTAAACACAATGTAAACTTTATCCCATTCATCTGCAGAAGGCACATCATAATCCCTACGCATATCTTCTGAATTGAATTCTCCTAATGTTTCCATATCTAAAGCATTTTCAGTTTTGAATTTGTGATATGCTAGCCACATAGATTTAGACCTCGACCAATGTAGCTCTTCAAGTTTGCTAATGATAGTAGAAATCTCTTGAAAGGCATCTTGCGCTATTGAACCAAACATTTCAGCACAACAACTTACAGAAAAAAGAAGAGAATCAAGCGGGAATCTATTCTTCTCCTTAAGTTTAGACATGATGGACTCGACAGTTTCTTCACATGCATCAATATTTCTTAAGGTAAGAGAACATACCTTACCTTCACGGTTCCAATCATTTAGAGATTTCAAGATTATCGTACCAATAAAACTAGACCTCTACATATCATATCGCTGAAAATAAAGAATCCATTTCTCGAATATCCAACTATCATCAATAAAGTGTGTCGACAAACACATGAAGTCATAACTTGGATCCCAGTTTTTCTAGTAAGTTAAAACATCATTTGAAAGAGTAATTAATCGACCCATATTATTCAAAGTAGGTTTAGCTTTTGATTTCGCTTCCTCGAAAATCTTCAAGCAATCCTTTTTGGTCGTATTAGAATCTATGGTCAAAGAAGGATTAAAATTAGCAATAAAGTTTCTTAAATTGTAACCTTCGACATGCGGTGTCACCTCCTAAAAACATACGAACTTGGCAATAGCGTGTTGTACTATTTCTGAATCAATAGCAGTATGACAATCATCTTCCAAATCACTAATATCTTCATCATCTCCCTCAACTTCAAAATGCCTTATATCTTTATCTCTCACAAAATCTTCACACTCATCTCTCCCATTTCCTTGGCTTTCACAATTGCAAGAATCATCTCTTGCTTCAAAATTTTCAAGCACAATTATTTGTAGATACTACACCCACTTCAGAAATAATTAAGAGCAAATCAAGTTCTCTAATAAAGTTCCCAACAAAAGTTCATTCCTTGTCTTCATTTTTATCAGTATTACTTCTACCCCTCAATATTAATCATCAACATCCATTTAAGGGCCATTTTCATCAAAATTTCTCATTATACCATCAGTTTTTCACAGTAATCAAATAAATTCAAACCCAACCAAAATTCAATCCTATACAATAATTATGCTTAGCAGAGGGAGAAAAAACTCGAAACCATAAAGAAGCAAACAAAAATCCGTGAAAAAATGCATTTGCGGAGAACTAGTAGTACTATACAAAATGAGAATACAAAACTCAAAATACAACAACTTCTAACCTACTAATCCACCACAAATAATGCAAAAGAAAAAAAAAAGAAATAACCAAAATAATCCTTGAAAGAGTAATAAAAATAAAATAAACATTGACATGTGAAAAAAATAATATAAATGTCATGTATGCATGGGCGATGGCCTAGATGTGACCCCCTATATTTTGATTTATTTTTTAAATAGGAAAAGTAAAATATCAAATCCTCCAGTTTCTCTCTCTTAGTCTGCCCACACGACTAGACACATAACATAATCCCACCAATTTCTCTCTTCCCGTTCCAAAACCCAAGCTTCGCCGTCTGCCCTGCATCCGTCGGCAGTTTCTATTTCGCTTTCCTTCACCTGTAGGTTGTGTGTATAGCTTACTCTCTCTCAGACTCTCACCACCGTTCAGAGTTTGCAACTTCATCCACGGTCCGCCCGTCTGTGCGTCTACATCGTCTGCCTCTCAGCCTCTGCCCTTTTTCAAAATTCCAGCTCCGACCACTGCCGTCTTCTTGAAGGTGTGTGACTTTCCTATTTGATTTCAAATTTTCAATTATTTTCTTCACTGTTTAAAGTCTGTAGTTGTATTTATGGATTACTCATTCATGCCAAACTCCAATGTTGCCATGAATTGTGTTTTCTGATTTAGCATTTTTTGATTTAGGGATTTTTTATCTAGAAATTTATGGATTTTTATTAGGACTTTTAGGGATTTTTTATGTAGAAATTTAGGGATTTCTAATTTGGGCTTTCTTATTTATATGTAAATTGATTTATGAAGATTGAAACCTACTAATTATTATGTTTAAAATTTGGTTGGTATGACTTACGAGAAGAAGAAATTGATTTAGGGACTTCTAATGTGGTTTATTTTTTTGTTTGTATAAGTTATGAACAAATACTTTAAACGTAAATCTACTCTTTCTTGTGATGAGGATGAAAGGAATGTTCGAGACAAAGGTGTTTAAATTATATTGATGTTGATGTTAGATAAATTGGGGATGTCAGAGAAGTCGACGATGTTGATGTTGCACATCTTCTCACCGATCCTGAATTGGAAATTCCAATACAGAATTATGATGTCGATGATTGAGACGTGATTTGAACAATATATGTACAAAGTAGTCCTTGTCAATCCTGCAATCATGCGTTTCCACCCACAAGAATGGATAACAAAGACGGGCGATTTTGTGTTTCGTGGTATGATGAACATCCTACCTGGTTGGAATACATTATAGCGAAAGATGCAATTTTTTTGTTTTTACGATATAGTATAGCGAAAGATTCAATTTTTTTTTTCTTGTTATCTTTTCAGTTTGAGTGGTGGTTCCTTTCTTAATGATGGAGTCTCAAATTGGAAAAAGAAAGAATACTTTAGAAAATATGTTAAGGCATTTTCAGTTTGAGTGGTGGTTCCTTTCTTAATGATGGATTCTCAAATTGGAAAAAGAAAGAATACTTTAGAAAATATGTTAAGGCTTCAAGTAGTGCACACAATCTGGTTCGAGTCAAATATGAATCGTTCAAGAATCAAGAGCAAAATATTCGATCTTGTCTCGTTAAGTAATTGCATCAAACTGAATGATCGTTTTTACGAGGGAAATAGTGACTTGCTCCTTTGTGTTGCGTGTTTGTGTCCAAATAACTCATTTGATGCTTTTGACAAGAATAAAATTTTTCGACTATGTTAGTAATATCCAGTAGATTTTGACGCATCGGATATTTCAGAACTTGATGATCAATTATATACATATGTTCTTGACATGCGCATCTCCGAAAATTTTGAAGGATTACAAAACATTAGTAATCTTGTACAGAAGTTGGTTGTGAAGAATAAACATGAAGTATATTCATTAGTCTACAAACTTGTGACATTAGCATTAGTTCTTCTCGTCGCTACTGATACAGTCGAGAGATTATTTTCTACGATGAATTATGTCAAAAATTGTCTGCGCAATCGAATCAGAGATCAATAGTTGAATGATAGTTTGATTGCATATATTCAGAAAGATATATTTGATAAGATTGAAAATGATGTAATTATGGAACGTTATCAAAACACGAGAACATGTAGAGAACAATTGTAATAAGATACGTTTTACTTTAATTTTTTCATCACTTTTTGAATGTTTAANAATGATGTAATTATGGAACGTTATCAAAACACGAGAACATGTAGAGAACAATTGTAATAAGATACGTTTTACTTTAATTTTTTCATCACTTTTTGAATGTTTAATTGCGCCCCAACCTAAAAAGTGTGCGTCCACCCTTGCCTGTATGCGGATAATAATAAGCTAGTAAACAAAAAGAAAAAAACATTGCATATTATCATCATTTCAAAGTTTGTTGTTTAAAAGTTTTAATATAAATTAAATTTCGTGATTGAAAAAATGTAACTGAAAATTAAATTCCACAAAACAAATTAGAGGAAAGTTACCATCAACTTTTCGAAAGTCGTCGTCGGCGGCGGCGGCGGCGGCATGAAAAGGGATGGGCGACAACTTTAGGGTTTCTAACCCTTGGCACCAGGTTAATTCTTGTCTTCCCATTATTTCCTTCATCAAATAGGGGATTATTCGAAGAGTTGATCTAAACCGTCCATTAAGAAGAGAAAGCGCGGGAATGTTTATTATGCATCTGAACCATCCATCAAAATTTTTAAGGTCTATTCCCAAAATCGAAAAGTAATATACACCAAGATTAATCGATCTGTTGGAAATGAAGCGCCACCGTGACACCACCGCCTCCGCATCCGCCCCGGCCGCCGATGATGCTCAGAAAGTGGACGGTAATTTTTCTCTATTTAGTTTTGTCGAATGTGATTTTTAAAGTTACTATTTTGTATTCTGATTGTGCATAGTACTATTTCGTTCTACATATTTTTAGAAATTTTTATTTTTCCCCCTCTTTTGCTAAGCATATTTATTATTTAGGATTGAACTTTGGCTGGGTTTGAAATTTGAATACTGTGAAAGTCTATTTATATAATGAGAAAATTAGATAAAAAGAACCCTGAAAGGGATGCTGATGGAAGTTTATATAAACAGTTTGAATAATATATAGTTAGAAATGAGTGTTCAACATTCGCCAAACATGGGTTTAGACGATAACATGCTCTTTGCTGATAATTTTGAAATAGGAGGTGATTCTTGTCATTGTGAATTCGAAGAAGGGAATGACGAGGGGAACGATTCTGTGGGATTTGAAGATGAGGGAGATGTTGAAGATATTAGTGATTTGGAAGATGATGACAATACTGCTATTGATATAGAAAGAGTGCGACGAGGTATTGCCAATTTCATATGTTTCCAGGATGTGACACCGAATCTTGTAAAAAATGACGATTTCAGAGACTTGATGACTGAGTACTTTCCTTCTTTGACCTTAGATTCCGAGACAACAAAAAATGATTGCTTGAAGGTTTTTGAGGAAGCGAAATCAATAACTAAACGTACTTTGAATCATATGGGCCGAATGATTCCACTTTCAGTTGACGTGTTAACGTACTTAAATAGCCATGGTTCCGGCTATGACTTCGTATGTTTGGCCGCCTACTTCATTGACGACTCTTGGAACTTGAAGAAATGGATTCTTAGTTTTCAAAGGCTTGATTCTATTGATGCGGCAATCTTGAAATCTATAGATGACTGGAACCTCTATGATAAACTATATACTCTGACCTTGAGAAATATTAATGAATTTGCATTCAATGAAATTATTGAGTCCATTCAGTCTCAGTTCAAGGAGAAGAACAGACTGCCACTTGATTCTCGTCCTTTTTCCGTGAGTTGTTGTGCTGAAATGTTTGGTTTGATGGCACAAGATGCATTCAAAGATATATCTACTATCATCAGCAAACTCAAAATGCTACATTGGCCGAGGTCTGAATCTATGTGGCATATCACAAATTCGAAACTGAAAAATTCTTTAGATATGGAAGCACTGGGAGAGTTCAATTCAGAAGATATGCGTAGGGATTGTGATGTGCCTTCTGCAGATGAATGGGAGAAAGTTCGAATTGTCAATAGACTTGTGGATAACGCTTACAATGTTGCAAAGCAGGTTTTTGAAACAAAGCATCCAACGGCTAACAAATTTTTGTACAATCTTCAGGAGCTTCGTGCAAAATTAATTCTCGAAGCCACCCGTTCAGTCTCGTTTACTAACAGTGTGGCTAAGAAAATGCTTCAAAGGCTTGAGAAGTACATAAAAGAAACGTTTCTGGTCTTGGCGATTGCGTCAGTGATGGATCCTCGTTGCAAGATGCAATACATGGAGTATATTTCCATGAAATTTGAAGACATAGATGGCATCTTTGAAAGTGGTGCTGTTTTGGAGGCTATTCAAAGCATCTATGCAGATTATGTGAGCCGTGGCACTAAAAGGGATAATTCTGAAGGTACTTCAAATCTTAAAACAGGAGAGGGAAATCCAAGAAATGATAAAGAACAGTTTCCTAATTTTCCGGGAGGCCAAGAATACAGTGAATATGTTCTAGTCAATAATAAGCCTAAAAAATCTGATCTGGATTCATATTTAGAAGAGCCTGTAGTACCTTGGGATGAAAACTTCAATGTAATGCGGTGGTGGAAATCTGAAGCTCCCAAGTATCCAAATGTCTCAAAAATGGCCCGAGACTTCTTAGCTATCCCTATATCAGTGGCCACTTCACACGATGCTTACTATTATATGGAAAATAGACCGCCTGATCTTCGTGTTATTACTTCAGGGGCAGAGATGATGAATGCTGTTATGTGCTGCAGGAGCTGGAACCCTGGTCCGAAGATTGATTTTGAGTTATTCTTTCTTGCTGCTGGTGTAAGTATATTATAACTAGTGAGGTCTATGCTTTTGAATTGCCAATGTCTGGTGAAACTGTTTGGATCTTTTTGCTTCCTTGATCCTATTTTGAGTTGCCATGGCTGATCTAAGAAAGCTCTAAGAAAGGTGTAAGAAATGTTTATCAATTGTTCAATCTAATCAGGTGTAATCTTAAAACGCCTACTCTTAATATTGAAGATTCAGAATGTTCATGTGAACTCTTAGCCTATGTTTGGTACTGATTTTTTAAACTTATTTTCTCCAATTTTATTGTCAATTATGTATTTTCTGAATAAAATAATTTTGCACGTTGATTCATAATATTTTTTTTATAAAAAAAAAAAATTTAAATCACATTATCCAAAAAAATATCTTTCAAAAAACTTACATAAAGCATGTCTGCAATGTGAAAAAGGCTAAATATTTATTTGAATTGAATCGAGAGTTAGTAACAATTGAGATTTTTTTTCTCGTTTGGTACATTTTTGGATACTTTTTTTTTTTTTAACTTTGTAGTTTAATATGAAAACAGACAATAACAGTAATTATTAATTTAAATAAGACGGCAAAAATATGTCATACTTGTATAAAATTTTAAGGCTGTAAAAATTTTCAACTCAACTCATGAAATTAATAGTTATGAAATACAAGTATTATTCAAATCGCTATATTAAATTTGATTCAAGTTATCTTAAGTTCGTTTGATCTTGAACACAAAAGATAAATAAGTTGAACTGAAAATAATAGAATATGAATATTGTAATTAACTAAAATTACAACAACAACAAATTGCAAAGTGTACCAAACAAGTGAAAATTTTCTCAAGAATTTATAAGTTGTCGTCTTTGGAGTTCTCGTGACAAGGAAGGTGACATAGACTCGTTGAGGATACATGGTCGTTATAAGAGTCTATTTTGAGCCTCATTTTTTATTTATTAAAATGTATATTAAAATAATATTTTGAGTTTTCGTATAATATTATTTTATTGAAAAAATGTGTGGTTGAAAATAAGAGAGAGAAAAATATATTTTAAGAATAATGGAGACCAAATATATTTTAAAGGGTAAATTGCAGTCATGGTACCAATCTTTTGGTTTTAAGCAAACTTTGCCTAAACCTTTATTTTGTTGCACCCACAATATCAAATCTTTAAAAAACTCGCACCTAGAATCCAAATGGATGATTTTTGATAGTTTGACACTTACTTGATCCAATAAATTGACTTTGACTAATTTTAAAAGAATAAAATGATAATTTTGAATTAAAATTTAAAAAATAAAATAAAAGGATCCTCTTCTTCACCCATCTCATCCCCAACCTCACCTACCCCTCCCTACTCGCCCTTGAAAATCAGTCGTCGGCATTGTCACTCAACGTCGACACGTGACGGCACCAATTAAGGAAATTGAAGAGAAGATAGTCTCTAGTGTTAAGAATATACAAAATGGAAGAGAACGTGTAGATATTAGATAGAATATAGACTCTTCACACCTAACAAGGGTTTCGTTCCATTGGGAGCCTATCATATTATGTATTCGATTTTCAAAGTTAAGAAGGTAAATATTCGAAAACCCATTTTTTCATTTTGTATTTAGAGTATGATTTTCTCTTTTCTAGGTGATTTTTTTTTTATTGACATTTTGTTGTATGTTAATATCATGTGAACATTTTCTTAAACTACTAAACCACAAACAAATCTCAATTAATTTCACCTCTAGATAGCGCAATACATAATTCTAATCCACCAAATCTGTTGCTTCAAAATTTTAGGGAAATCATCTACTGCAAAAAGTGTTTTTTGTAAATCTTCGAAAAACTTGCTGCGAACAATCTCAACTTTGAGGCTTAAAAGTGCACGAAATTGGCTACTGTGAACTGTTCTCTGTAAAATCATTCTGGGTTACTGTGAGTGCTTTATGTTGTGAGGATTTTAGTGTCACACACAGGAAGAATTGAGGTCAAATAATGAACACTAGAGTGCATAGAAATAGTGAGGCTTTTAGGAAAATAATAAATTTTGCAATATAGGATGGGTGAAGAAGAAGACAATTTTATTTATTTATTTATTTTATTTTTAATTTAAAATTATCATTTTACCCATTTTAAAATTGGAAAGAGTCAATTTATTGGTCCAAGTAACGGTTAAACTAACAGAAATCATCTAGTTGGACTCCAGATGCGAGTTTTTGAAATGTTTGGTATTATAGGTGCAACAAAATGGAAGTTTAAACAAAATCTACTTAAAATTGAAAAGTTTGGTACATTTGCTGCAATTTTTCCTATTTTAAATGCAAACGTATTTGCATTATGTCCATACAGGAATGACAAATTGGTCTATCGACTCTAGGTTTGATGGATTTCGAGACTTGGCTTGATCCTAGGCTTGGGCCAGTCCCTGAGACTCTTCGAGTTAGATGGGCAGGCCTGTGTTGTTCCTGCTTTATAAAAAATTAATTTGTTGATTTAATTATGTAATTTTTAAATTTATTTATTTTAAAAAATTGTCCACGAAATATTTTATTCGTATACAATTTTAATTTCGAATATATTTATTGTAATTAGTCCCAAAAAAAGATGAGGGTTACAATTTTTATTTAACATACAATTAGGGGTATATTTAATTAGGACTTTTAAAGAGTTTTTGAGATTTAAAAAGTTTAGGGTATTCAATGTATGTTTTTGAGACACTCTAAAAATATTAATGTATTCAATTGAAATTTTTAAAAAGTGTTTTAAAAGTTATATTGTATTCAATTAAATTTTTTTAAAAAGCCTCTATAAATCTTGGAGCATTTAAATTGTTAATAATTTAAAAAAAATTTATAAAAGTCTCTAGGATACTAACATTTAAGCAGAAAGTATTAAAATGAAATTTCAAAATTTGTCTCTCATTCATCCCAAAATTTTGGGAGACTTTCAAAAATAATAATAATAATATGTTTTTTCTGCTTCTTTCTATATTTCTCTTTTTGGACACACACACACACACATCGAGAGAAGTATGGGAGTCAGTTGTTAGATTTTTAAGAAATTTCAAGAACTTGAAAACATAATTACTTTATTGTCAAGATCCTCCAATCAAATTATCAAGAAAATTATTAAATGCAAAACATACCTTGATTCATTAAGAATAATTCTTTAATTTCGGATTTTGATTCTGGATCTTGAATATTGACTCTTTGATTCTTGAGTTCTTGTTCTTGATCTTTATTTTTGGCTTCTTGCTCCGTAATCTTAAGTGCCTTGCTTCCTTCTTTTTTATTGTTAATTTCATGTTTTTTTATTGTAGGTTTTGAATCTTCATCTTCGATATATTTTCTATTATATTTTTGTGTTGGTGGGGTGATACAAATAATAAGAGAATTTCATATGAATTGAAGACCATAATCCTATATATAGTTTTCATATGCATTCGATCTATCTTCAAATATAATTCTAACAGATCTGATCTCTACACATATAATCAAACCCACACTTTATTTAGATACTCAAAACTCAATTACTTAATTCTTTATTAAATCACATTAATTTTGAGCTTAATCTTAAGGTAACTTTTATATACAATTAATTATATATGCAGACCCATGTGACAAATCAATAATTTTCCCAACAATTTGGGCCACATGTTAGCTTGTAAATGTGTATAAATAGAATATGCATGAAGTTAAGGCTTGGCTATATTTGCATCGGTCGGAGCTCAAAACTTTTGCTATCATAACCAAACGTATTTTCGAACAATATCTTCCATCAATTATGAAAATATAGAATCAAAGTAGTCTTCTTGACAATTATCATAACTAAAATCCCTTAATGGTTACGTATATTAACACTAGATCAAGTGTGGATGTGTAGCAGGGAGATTACATGTAATGTGATCCAAACATGTCTATTTCCAATTAGTCATAACTTATTATTTAATGAGATCAAATCAAAATTTTAATCAGAGTGAAACAGAACCAAATACTTTATTTCTGCAGAGTAAAACACATATCTATAAGCATAAAATGTGTTTGAATCAGACAACCACCAAACACAAACTCCCACTAAAATACCAAATCATCAAAAGACACAATACCCATATGAGTAGTGTGCTCATGAAAGACCTTGGGTGGTAGTTCTTTAGTAAGCGAATTCAAAATTATGGAGTTTGTCCTAATATGTTCTATAGAAATCTGATCATTTTTTATTTTTTCCTTAACAACTAGGAACTCAATGTCTATAAATTTTGAAATTATCGGGCTCTTGTTGGAATACATGACTATTATTGTTACAAAATAACTTAAGTGGTCTTTCAATTCCATCCAAAATGTGCAATCCAATGGCAAAATTCCATAGTCATATTCCATAATCAGAATCAGAATATCTAATGATCTCCAATTGGTCTGATTTCATTTATGTGATCATGTAATTCTTAGTTCTCTATAGATACTGAATAACCCACTTGGCTACTTTTCAAATATCCATCCCAAAATTACTTAAATATTTATCTAGCATTCCAACAATAAATGTTATATCCAAATGTGTGGAAACCTAAGCATAAATTAAACTCTCATACGTTGATACATGGGGAACCTTTTGTATTTCCTATTCTTTAAACTTATCCTTAGGGTATTTATTTATATTAAAGTTGTCTTCCTTATAAATAGGAGTATGACCTAGTTTAGTTTCTTGCATCCCAAATTTCATAAGAACCTTATTGATATAAATCTTTTGTAATAATTCAAAAATACCCCGAGAACGATCTCGGCGTATCTATATTCCTGACAAAAAAAGATGCGCCACCAAAATCTTTCATTTCGAAATTTCATGACAGAAATTTCTTGATTTCGTGCAATAAGCATATATCATTATATGTTATTAACATACAATACTGGAAAAAATATGCTTACTCCCACTGAACTTAAAATATACACAATCATCAACTGAATTCATATAAAAATCAAACGAGATAATTATTTGATGAAATTTTGATACCATTTACGAGAAGCCTACTTAAACTCATAGATGAATTTCTTTAATTTGTAAACTATCAAATATAGTTCAAGATAAAAATATATCACAAGTGTTATAATAGTCCTAAAAGAGTTTCGTATCAATAAAAAAAAGTCTCTTTAAAGTCAATGCCATTTTTTTAGTAAAAGTCATTTGTAATAAGACGAGCCTTATACTCTTCGAATCCCTTTTAGTTTTAGATATTCATTTACAACCAATAGGCTTCACACCTTCAGGCAATTGGATGAGTTCCTAAACGTCGTTTTCTTTCATGAACTTTATCTATTTCATGACATCAATCCACTCTTATGAATTATTTCTTTTCATGGCTTGATGAAACTTGATTGATCAGATCTTCTTCCATAGATCAAATGACATCCTTATTTTCTTGGAAAAATACTATAAAGTTATCTGAAATTGTCTTTCTCATTTCTTTCTTTAATGTCATTTTTTTTAAGGCTGTTGAGCTTGTTTTCCTGGAACAAACTCTCAATTGTGTATAGATGATTTTATAATATTGTCTTGAACCGAAATTATTTCTTAAATAAGATCTAGAGCAAGAATTTGTTCATGGTCCTAATAATTGTTAATTGTAACAGAAGAGATATCTACATGTTCTTCTTCAAAGACAAAATATTAACCTTAAAACCTTACATTCTCAATGAATCGAACATTTTCCGTTTTAAAAGTTGACCTAATAGTGGAATCTTTAAAATTTGTAACTACTTAACACTTACTTTACTTGAAACTTTAATGAGCATTTAAGCCGCAGTCTTTAATGCTCCTTCCTAGAAAGATTTTGGCAAAATGAAATGACTAATCATATTTCTTATCATGTCCTTAAGTATCCTATTTCATCTCTCAGTAATATCATTTATGTTAAGAAACCCTGGAATGGTGTATTGTAGGACGATTCCACATTCCTATAGGAATTTGAGCAAAAGACCATTGACATTGTTCTCTTGATCCGTCAAATCTGACACAGTATTCACCATCATGGCCAGGTCGACGTCTTTTATTCTTTTATTGAGTTGATTTTCAACCTCAAACTTGTATGTCTTGAACATGTCCGGTGATTGAGATTTCTCATAGATGAGATACAGGTAGCCATAATGAGAAAAAATTCGTCTATAAAAATAATAAATTACCGTTGACTATTCTAAGAAGTCGAAGGGAAAGACTCACAGATATCTGTATAAATTAGTTTTAAGACGTTCGAAATTTTATTGACACTTAATCTTCTTATGTGTGTTTATTTCTCCTTAATGTAATTAATATAAACACTCAAATCTAAAAAATTAAGGAGATCAAAAATTCATTTCGACACAAACTTTTTCATTCTCTTTTGAGAGATGTGACCTAAATGATTGTACCATAACGGAAACAAAATTCTTATTAGTTGATTTACATTTAATACCACGTGTATTCACATATAATGTTTCTTTATAAGAGGCAATCGTATTAAGCAAATATAAGTTATCGTAACTGGATAAAGAACTGGTACCTACAATATTTGAATTAAGAAAACGATTAAATTGAGTATTTCCAATTGAGCAAAAGTAAACGAATTTGTCCAATATAGAAACAGAATCCAAATTTCATCTAAAAGACGATGTTGCTTTCAAATCCAAATAGTAATCAATCTTTAACGATAACCTAAAACTCCTTATAGCCTCAACTTTAACTGATTTTCTATCGTCATATATAGATAAATCTTTCAAAATCCATTAACTTTTGACTATTCAGGCAATCTTTTATAGACACACTTATATGAATAGTGACACTAGAGTTTATCCACCAAGAGCGTTTTGGTTTTAAAACTAAATTAACCAAAGTGAGAAGTATACATTTCTTTACACGCTAACGTGGTGTCTAGTACAGTCCTCTTTTCATGTATCCCAAATTTTCACAAAAGTAACGGCAAGACAATTAATCATTTTTAGGCTTTTGTTATTTAGTTTGAGTTGAACCATATGTAGTTTTTTTATTCTTTAATTTGTTCTTAGAGGTACTTTCCAAGTGAAGACATCCAGTTCTCTCTTACCTTAAACTTTCTTTTTCTTGCACACAATATGAAATGAGTTCATTAAGAGTCCACTTCCCTCTTTTTAAAAGTTGTAACTGACCTTAAATTAGTCGACTTATGTATGAATGGAAATCAAAACTAAATATACGAGAAAGTCATCAGACATCTCAATCTTTAATGACTTTAGTTTTGAGGCAAATTGAGACATCTCCATAATGTACTTATGTATGATTTCTTTAGCCTTATACTTTAGTGAAATTAAGTTCGCCGAAAGCATATTAGTTTTGACCTTATTGCCTTTTAAAAAACGTTTTCAATTTCTTTAAGAAAATTATTTGCAGTAGTTATCTTATCGGACACAGCGCTCTTGAATGTAGCTAGAATTCCACGTTTCATAATCATAAGACGTATGCGATTTGAACGATCCCACTAATTCGGGTCCCGTTTTATTAGCAAAAAAAATATCCATAAGAGTAGTGGGTTGTTCAGTCCTTAACGAAAGGACTAGATCCATGCCACCAATAATGATAAAAATGTTCTCATTCCAACCCTTAAGCTTTGATTCAAGCACATGAATTGATATTGGCAGATGTTGTAGAAGTGGATGGATTAACTGAATAGAAAATTTAAAACTAATTAACATGTTCACATGAGAATCCATATTAAGTAATCAATAAATTCTAATCATTGTGGATCCCGTTCATAATAGATTGGGCACAACATTGACATTTAGTCTTCAGAAAGAAATATTAACTTGTAAGTGATATTTTTGATGAAGTAATCAAATATTGATAATAAACTATGTCAAACATTAAGTCTATGTTTAGACCTACTCAATGTTCACATAAAATGAAACTTTATAATTGTCACATATTTATTACTATGGGTGTGTATGCAGTTCGGCCAAATGCTTACCTTCTTTTGAACTGATCAATATTCACATGAATTAAATACACAAGACCTTCCCAATATTCTAAATAAATTAATCTAGATAAAAGAGTGGTTACTTTGGTAACTTGTTGTTTCAATTAATCTATTTTGAAAAATTAGTAATCCGAAAGAAACTTTAAATATCAAGATTTGAAATGATTGCTCCTTTAACCTTTTTATTTTTCTTTCTTTTGTTTTAACAAAAAAAAAAAATGTACGGTAAGACATCACTGTAGCGCCCAATGCCCGGGCAGCGACTAGGCGTTGCGACGCCTGGAGAGTGCCACGATGCTGTCGTGCTATTCAAATTTTTTGAAACGTGGTGCTACAGCGCAACGACAATGCTGTAAGTCTAGAAAATTTCGAAAAGATCCAAAATTTTGAAATTTAGGACAACATTCACTTCCTAAAATGGAGAAATCCAAAGTATTAATTTTAATCCTAAAATTCTTGCTTGAAAAAATTCTTAATTTTAAAATTTATGGCTAAAATTCACATTCCGAATTAAAGAATTCCAAAATTCAATATATGAATCTCAACCATAAAATTCTTTCTTCTAATTTTTTTTTTTATGAAACTTTAAATATTCTCAAGAACTTTAAAACCTAATTAGTTTATTGTCAAGATTCTCCAGTCAAATTATCAAGAGAATTATTATATGCGGAACATACCTTGATTCAGTAGGAATAATTCTTTAATATCGGATTTTTATTTTGGATTTTAAATCTTGAATATTGGCTTTTTGATTTTTGAATTATTGTTCTTGATTTTGGCTTCTTGCTCCGTAATGTTGATTGTTTCACTTCCTTCTTTTTTATTGTTAATTTCATGTTCTTGACTATGAGTTTTGGATATTTTTTTCAATATATTTTCTCTTGCATTCTTGTGTTAATAGAATGACACAATAAATGAGAAGTTTTCAAGTGAATTGGGGATCATAACCCCATATATAGTTTTTATATGCTTAGGTCCATCATCAAATACAACCTTAATGGATTCGGTCTCTACACATATAATTCGGCCCCCACTTTATTTATATACCCAAGACTCAATTACTTAATTTTTTTATTATATCACTTTAATTTTGGGCTTAACTTTAAAATAACATTTATTTACAATTAATTACATATGTAGGCACACATGACAAATTAATAATTTTTCAACACTAACATCTCGTATGCGAGAATTTCACACTGTTTTCTAAACCCACGTGAATTCGATTTTAAATAAAAAATTTCAAAAGTCTTTTAAATGTTACAAAACTTTATAAAAGTTTCAGAATAAAAATCTATAGAAGTCTACGAATAACTTATATTAATTTCATACAAATCTATAAAAAGTCAACGAAATTCAGAGAAGTCATCACTTAAAAAAAAAAATCCATATAAATTACAAAAGTCGCAATTGCATACATCCCTTTAATATAAATTGCATTTACATTGTTAAAAAGAATTTAGAATTTCACGAATTTTTTTAAAAAACCATAAAGCCGGCTCGGTGAAGCCCGAGCAAAGCCTCAAAATTTCAGCCGAGCTCAGGGGCAAGGCTGCGCACGAGCCGCGAGCTTCGGCTCGTTGACACCTCTATGTGCATTGATTTGAGTATGAAATTCAAACAAAACTGAAGTGTACTCATATGAATTGTAATATCACGATAAACTATTGACGACCAAGACATCCATTTATACCATTGAAATTAGTTATTTGAAAAAAAAAAATCTCAAATTAACTTATGCACAACTAGCAAACCAGATAGGACTCGACTTCTCATGGCTTTAGAATTCCTGTTGGGATCAGAGTATAGTAGACATGGTGAATAGGACTGTCGCATTAGGACAACAAAACCAAGCGTGGGCCTATGTAAAGTCAATGGTCATCGAGGTGAATGTGGATCGACTCAAGGGCAAATGATGAGGTCGAGTCACCTCATGAATGAGGTTCGGCCCAGTGGATAAAACTAACCCAAGGTGTGATGCGCACGGGGCACGTACCCAAGTACCTCCAAGTTGGCTTGGAAGTTATGGTACCATCAAATAGTATTAATGAAGTGAGCATTGTAACAATTTTTCAATCAAACTCGTATGTATTTGTGTAGTTCCTTTGAACTCTCGAATCACACTTACAAAAAGGCGTGTGAGATCAATAAATTCTTTTTATTGAAAAAATGGAGTCTCTGATTAAAAGTAACTCGAGTAATTATTATTCTTCAATTACATTTCAAGTTTTTCCTAGAACAATAAAACAAAATAAAAAAATTAAAGCTGGAGAGGAACAATTAAACATATTCATAAAAAAAAAAAAAAAAAAAAGTACTCAAAATTATTAATACTTTAATATGAAAATTACTTTAAATTTATTTATATTTTTCAGATTTGTAACAAAAACATATTGCTAAGGAAAAATTAAAAATATTCATTAAAAAAAAAAAAAAACTGGGAGAGGATGGAATTAACAAAAGAGAAAAAAGTGATGTGCAAAAATGAAAATTTTAAGAAAGTGTACACTTCATAGCCTAACTTTTCATTACATACCCGACAATACATTATTGTATGTATTTTGTAAGCATACAAATTAGTGGGTCCCAAAATATCAACTTTATAGATAAGCAAAGATTTTGATTCGTTTTCACGTATCATAATTTTTTTAATCTTAACTTGATGAAAACTACCCATGTTTGTCTTTACACCCACTTTTCTTTACTTTCTTTTTTACTTTCCATACACAAACAACAAACAAGAAAACATGAAGCAATCCTCCACCGGATAGTGCCCATCTCTGTCTCATCTTCCAACATTTCTTGTGGATAATACATTCTATCCTCCAAAATCGACTTAAAAAAAAAGGTGTTCGATAGTTATAATATAACGAATAAAGTTCATATCTCGCATTATCACGTTTTTAGTGGATAGTGCGTTCTATCCTCCATACTCAGACTAAAAAACGTGTTCGATAGTTACAGTATAATGAATAAAGTTTCTATCTCACATTCTCTATTTCTAAGTGGACAATACATTTTGTCATTCCTGACCAATTATAAAAGATATGGTTGACAAGCGGTACAAAACTCAGATGTACGAAATCACGAAATATTAGTTGAAAATTTAAACTACATATTATTTCTAGGAATTTAAATTACATATTTGATTTTCTTTAGAAGAAGATTCTTTTTGGATTTTTTGAAATTTTTTAATTAAGGTGGGAGGAAAAACTTATAAACATACTTTTTATTCATATATTTCATTAGACCTACAGTCATTACTCACTTTTTATTCATATTTTGTAGGTTTTATTGCTTCGAAATTATAATTTAAATACGACAAGATGTATGTTCTTTAATTTTTTAGCTTTTCTTTGTTCAAGTATTAATAAATAACCCGGTCGGTCCTTTCAAAATAATAATAATAATAAACTCAATGGGCAAAGAATCATAAGGAAGAGTAAACGTGAGCGACTAACTGTGGAATTTGGCATGCCAAATGAATTGGTGCGTCCCATTTCGATGTGGATCCACGCATTCATCTGCATTGATTCTTCTCATATGAATGGTAGGGGTGGTGGATCAATTTCCCTATCGTAAGTCATTATGATAAGGGCATACACGGTGATGAATAGTATTATTCAATTCTTATGTAAATAATAAAATATGAATAGATGAGTCCAAACTTCTTGTTTTAAACTTGCATTTTTAACATGTTGACGCATTACTCTTTTTTAGCAAATAAAAAGACGTCCTTTCATTTGTTTTGATAAAAAAAAAACGGTAACGTGACTAATCCCCCTGTTTGGTGGGATTAAAATTAGATTTTTATTAAATTTGGATAAAAATTATTGAAATTTGTGGTTGAAAAATTATGAGTTCCATGAAATATGTAGGTAAAATTAATTATTAATTTTAACTTAAATTAAAATCTAAATTTTAATCCCTACAAATTAGAGGTTCAACGTGAAAAATGTACTAAGGTCATGTTTGACATGACTCTTGAGAAGTCAAAATGATATTTTGAAATTCAAAAGCTATTTTCGGATCATTTTTTTAATTATATAAAATTGTTTCTTCTACTTCTTTTTGAGGAAGTTTATTAAGTGTGGCTTTCTTTAAAAGTTCTTCCGAAAAAAAAGCTCTTATCGAAATTAAATTATTAAACACTTATTAAAATGACTTACTTAGGAAATTCTTTTATAAGAAGTAGAAACAGAAAAGAGAGAGAGAGAGAAAAAAAAAAAAGGAAGAATGGGCCCTAAAAGAAGCAAATAAATCTTAAATTCAAAACAATATAATTCTCATGTTTGATCTTATTTTTTAAAATTCATTTTTATTTATAAATTTTATATGGTCCACAACTTTTCAACCGCACGTTTCATAAACTTTTAATAATATCCATTGAAAATTTAATTTTTAGCCAGGCCAAACGGGACACAATAGACGTACATTTCTCTTCGTTCTTACACAAACTATACTCACTTGTTGAGTCACACAAACATTGTAGAGAGAGACTTCTCATCATTCTACAAACCCATATTCCATTATCTACTTATTCGTTTCTTTGATTTTTAATCATAGATAGATACCCACCATCCAATTCCTCTTATTCTTCATTTTCCTCCAAAATACAGAGGACTCTCTATACATATATATACACACACCACCCCCTCTCTTTTCCAAACCAAAACTCCAACAACTTTTTCATATTTCTCTTCAAACATCAATGGGTTTTAACGAAATCTGCAACACAGGCTTGGTTTTAGGTTTGGGATTATCATCAACAAATGAACACAAGTCTGAAAAACCAATCTTGAAATTATCAGAGCCATCACTTGCTCTCAGCTTATCTGGTGATCTGGGCTATGATCAAACGGATAATTTTTTTCGTCAAGATAGTACTGTTACGTCTCTCTCTAATATTAGTGTGAAGAGAGACAGAGAATTTGTGAGTGAAGAGGAAGATTTAGAAAGAAGAATCATTGATGAAGATGATGAGGGCTCTAATGGAAGGAAAAAACTTAGACTCACTAAAGTTCAATCTGCTCTTTTAGAAGAAAGCTTCACGAAACACAGCACTCTTAATCCTGTCTCTCTCTCACTCACTCTCTCACTCTCACACACACTATATATATATATATATATATATATATATATATATGTTTTAGATGTTCGTTTGAGTTTAATGGGCTAGTTTATATCATGTTTATTCTTCATGGGATTTACTCTTAACCGATGATTTTTTTGATTGATCAGAAACAAAAGCAAGAATTGGCACGGGAGTTGCATCTGAGGCCTCGACAAGTGGAGGTGTGGTTCCAAAACAGAAGAGCAAGGTCTCCTATTTATCTAAAAGCTTAAACTGTTGTAAGGATTATAGATTTATAGTACGGTTTGATCGATTTCAATGGCATCTAAACCATCTCTTTTCATATTTACAGAACAAAGCTGAAACAAACAGAAGTGGATTGTGAGTTCTTGAAGAAATACTACGAATCACTAACAGAAGAAAACAGGAGATTGCAGAAGGAATTACAAGAATTGAAAGCACAAAAACTAGCACAACCCTTTTACATGGCGGCCACCCTCTCCATGTGCCCCTCTTGTGAAAGGATCGGCGGCGGCGGCGGCGAAATTCCGGCCAAGAGCCCCTTTTCAATGGCTCCTAAGTCGCACTTCTATAACCCCTTTTCCAACCCACCAGCAACCTGTTAAATTAATTAGTTAGTATTAGGAAAAACATATAATTATAGAAAAATCCACCCAACCCTCCTTTTTACTGGTCATGGGCCTGTGTTGATTAGTTAAGGAAACATTAGCTTGTATTATTATTGCAGCTAATTTGTAGAAAAATTAGAGAATTTTGGACAATTTTTACCTTATTATGTTTATAGCAAACGTTTGTAAATATTATTGAAATATATATATGTGAATTAAGCGATTATTATTTATTGTTCTTTTTTAATTACATTTTTTTCCTTTCAATTAATGGTGTACGATTATTGCTGCAAAGTGAAATTTTTCTAAATTGTCTTACTAGGAAAAGAAAAACATTATTATAGTGAAATTCATTCAAAATGCTTAAAACGGTTGAGACTATTTTCATGTGTAGGTAATCATTTTCCTTATAAAATCATACTTCTTTCTACTTTTCTATTAGAGTTGAACGTGGTTAAGTCGTTAAGAAGCTGTCTTATCTTCAATAAATTTGTATATAATTTGTATTTATTTACATGGAACTATTTTGCAACTATTATATTAGGTTCATAACTATTATTCCTCACCATCGAGGTTTAAAGTCAAAGTGTCACGTAGTAATTCACGTGACAAATAATCAACGGAAAAGTCAACAAAGACTCAAGTGGTCAAAATATAAAGATACTACGCAAACTATCGAAACTCATACTAAAGCACTACAATTTGGGCTGAAACACTGAATAAAGAAACAAAAAATGAATTGAATCTCTCCACTCAGAGGACTAACACAAAGACCATCCGATGCACATGAAGCCGACATTGTATTTTGCAACATATTTTGAAGATCTTTTAAAAGTGATTGATGTAACACTTGTAATAAAAAATGTCATGTGTCAGCCTATTGTATAGAGCGACTGACCACTTATCAATGTATAAATTATATAAATATACAGTGATGTGAAGTCTCAACTAAGGAGATGAGATCATGTGGTTCTGATCTAACGGACATCGCGTCGGACAAAACACTATAAACAAGTTCTCTTTGTAACTAAAAAAGAGGGATTTTTCGGAAGAAAAAGATTCTGAGAACTTATACTTTGAACTCTCGTATATGATGAGGAAATATCTAAAAAAAATTTTTGTGAGCATTTTTACCTTACATTACATACTCTTGGAATGTAAATACCTGAATAAACAATCTAACAATTTCTATTCCTATTGTCTTCTATCCTTTCACATGTTCCCGTGAAATCTTTAGTTAGTTACTTCGGTTCTCAATGAGTGATTGTTGTTAGCGCAATCATCATTGTTTCAACGCCAGAGTTCAAACACTTTTGTCTCTCACCGTGGAGCATCTCCCGTGTTCACGTCCGTCTTTTTTTTTACCACTCCTCCGATAAAAAAACACGCCGAAATGCTTGGCTTGGCGAGAGTGGACTAGATATCTGTTGGCTCATTTTTGGGGTCAACTATAACTATATCTATTGGTGTATTATTATCAGGTTAGAGGCATGTAGTATTTGATAGCTATATTTGAATTGATTTTGGATAAATTAGTGCACATGGATTATATTTCGCTAATAAAAATATACATGCATGCAAGTATTAGAGTAACGACTTACCGAATCTTAGTACATCTATAATAATGAGCAAATTACTACTTATTTAAATGTGGAAAATACAAAAATCGAATGAGATAAAATAAAGAGGGGTATGCGAATGCAAAGCTTATTAAAATAGATTTCACCCTCTGCACTGATATTAATATGATCGAATAGACGTTCGTCTCCCAAGATACAACGTTTCCTTCAAAATTAATATAGCACACTATTAATTTTGCTTAGTGAACCAATGCTTAACTATACTCTTTTAGAATGGAAGATGTCGAATAGTAAATATCGAGCACGAAACTCAAAATAATATGAAATTTATTTTGATAGAATTTAGAGAAAGAAAGAATTAGAAATCAATTGTAAGGAATTGATTTGGAGTAGAAAAAATGGAACTAAAGGTCTCTATTTATAATTTTTCAAACTACTTTTTGAATGACTGCATCTTTTAACACAAACCACACATTTTCTCATTAAATGGTGTAGTATGCTCCCTATCAAATGGTCATGCTTTTTCATCATGCACCTTTTTGTTTAGTTACACTCATTCTAAGTAACATGACTCTTTGTATGCATCATTTGCCTTGAATAGTTGCACATATTAGAGACTTATTCCAATTCACTATAAATAATACAAATTATTCATAGATTCCTCAGCGAAGTGGCTCAAATATCGAGGGATTTAGGCAAAATCTTCAAGAAGGCTACCTTTTCTGTTGCCACCCCACCCTGTATCCAATAACGTACCATTGTAAAGAAAAGAGAGATTCTAATTTAAAAGTGATTTAGTCATGTATTACAGAGAGTTGCATAGTTCGACCTTTCGTAAGAGGATCGTTGCTCTTATTTATAAGCTTTTCAATAGGAGCTTGTCACCCAGTCATGTTAAGATAGAGTGTTTAGCCTCGATTGTGTGTCATTGTCTTGTTTGGAGATATTTGATTGGATGCCAAATTAGGCCACATCATCATTTCACTAGGATGTAGTTTACAACCTAGGTTGTAATTACCTGCTACTTTTACAATCATGACTTTCTTTTGATTGGTAGAAGGTGTGGTGTCGACAACATAGGAGATACTTGTATTCTTTTGATGGGTTGTTACGAGGTCCGATGTCATTAGGGTACACATCATGAAACCAAGATGGTGTTTCTTGATAACAATGACCTCTTGTCCGGACTAATTCATGGTCCGACCTTCAACAAATTATTGGGGACCTCTTATTCAAGTTCTTTAATCGCTTTTTGAGTAGGAACGAACGCCAACAAAATAAATTAGGGATATTTTAATTTTTCACTCCACCTTGCTTCGGCCCTATCGCTGCCCTTGAAATTCCCCAACGGGGCAAAATATTTATGACCCATCCACGTGTACAACCTTTGTTAGCCATCTTAATTGAATTACTATTGGGTCTAATATTATAATTTTAGTAAGGAAAAACTACATTTTTAAACTGTCTTGTTAAGGAAAGAAAGACGTACTTTATTGTGAAATTCATTCAAAATGCTTAAGCACTTGAATTACTTTTACAAAATCAGCCTTTTCATATTTTTGGTTAAAGTTGAACGTGTCAATAAACTAAATATTAACCACAATAAATATGTATTATTGGCTTAACGTATTTTCATCTATGATTTTACCACTTAAAGATAGAAGTGTAAAGTTGATCTTGTTCGGTATGAATTGTAACAAGGTGGGATTAGACAGTGGCGACCATCCTTCGCTCGATTGGGGATTTCGAAATATAGAGTGGGAACGAGGTCGGAATTACCCATTTACCATTTACAGGGAAATTTTCAAATCAAACGGAGAATTTTGTCATCCTTCTTCATTAGTCAATATCAACATAGACATGTAATGCACGCGCGTGGCACATGGAGAGAGGGGCTCACACGTAATTGTTTAGTTATGTTTGTTTATTCTGCTACAAAAAGGTGTTGGCAGATACGTATACGTTAAGGAAGAAATAGAAAATCTTGAAAGATTTACATTTGAAAAAATAAATATAAAAAAATAAGAAGACTACGGCCTATTAGGCCTAGTAAGATGGCCCCACTTTTAGGGAACCGGTGGGCCATAGTCCACGTGAAGTTCGCGTGCCCCCATCTTAAATTCCCATTATGACAACTTGACTTCAATGTTCAGTTCAATCATACATGATCTTCTGTTTTGTGGGCCCAAGCCCATGTTTTATCTTTTTTTTTCTCCTTTTTTAATTATTCTCAAATACAATTTTTGCCAAATTCTATGTTACTCCTATTTCATGAAGAAATTTTGAGGGATAATGTTTTCAATGTGACCTTTATTTAAATGAGTGTTATTGTGAAGCACAAGTCAATCTTGAATTGATTATGCCCAAGAGTAGAGATAGCGAGCAATCCTAATTTCACAAACAACAAGTTTGGCTCGTATCACGCCTCCAAGCAACCTCTCTCATTTTTAGGCCCGCAAACCCGAACAATTGACATACCTACACTTTGAATAGGATGTTAGGAAAATAATTGCATATAATCATATCATTAGTGCACTCTTTAATAAAATATGTCACACGTCTAGTTGTTGACAACCTTATCGTGCCAAATGGGGAAATAAGTGTTCTCAATGCGTGACACGCGGACGTAGTTCAATGCCGTCTAAGTTCATTTTATCTTTTATATGTAAAAGAAAAAAATTATTAAATCTTTTCTTCCATGCCAAAAAATTTGTCCACCCTCCATTTCGCCTTTGTTATGTTTGTGTTGATAGACTACAAGTGTAAAGCAAGTCACAAGCATAAATAAATCTATGCGTAAATTTCTAAACTAATAAAAAAAATAAAAAATGATCTACGTGTGGCATTATTCCATGTATAGAATTTTGCTTCTCTTACAGCCTTTGGTTAC